>VXBP01004235.1:52766-96032 GCA_013400115.1 Rhinopomastus cyanomelas
ATTAGGGGAAAAAAAGAGGATGTATCGCCTTTGGAAGGAGGGAAGGGCTTTTCTGGACATGTTCAAGGATGTGGCTAGATCATGTAGGAGAAAAATTAGAGAGCCTGCACACCCACCACTGTCTAGGAAGGTGCTTCTCTAGAGGAGAAAGTTGCCTCTAAACCTGTGAAAGCACCATCTCTCTCTGTCTATGCTAACATGGACACAGACTTGCCATTTGCTCTGTTGTTATCGGTGAGATGAAAAAGATTTGAAAGAGGAGAAAAAGCAAACAGACCAAAGTCACCAAGAATACAAACTATATTGCTTAGTTATATAAATAGATAATATTATTTTAATTTATCATTAATCAGAAATGCAGGACACTCCTACTTTTAGCTTGGAAAAATCTAAAGTTTAGTCCATATAGTCCAAGCAAGACTAGTACCCAGGACACTCCTACTACCCAAGTTTTAGCTTGGAAAAAAGCTCAAACGTAGTCCATATATTCCAAGCAAGAATTATATTCTGGAAAAGATTGATTTAAAAAAAAACAAAAACAAACCACCACACTCTATAATTTGTGAACAAGTGTTTTCTGTATAAAAGCTAGAAATACCAGGGAAGACAAATGTTCCTCTGCCTATTGCTACCTTTCTCATTTCATACACATAGGAGTAACATACACCAAAGAGATAAATACTATGGAAAATAGGAGCAGTCCAAAACTTAGACTTTTAATCTTTAGACAAAAAGGTTTGGTTAGTTGTGGGGTTGTTCAGCAGTTCTAAACAGGTACCTTGACCCCCCTCCAAGGCTCCAGGACCAGACAGTATTAATAACAGAGATGTCATCTTGAACCCAGCCACTACAAAAAATTATCCAATGCTCATCTCCATTGTAAAAAAACTGTTGTAAATTGCAAATGGTGAGAAAACTTTTGACTAAAAGGTTTTACATTTTAACATCATGTGCCAAAGCTTAAATTGTAAACCAACTACTACCAGAAGAAAGTGGGGAAACACAAAGCTAACCACTACCAGCTGAAAAGCCAAGACTTCCAAGAGTTTATGGGTCTAGGAAAGCCTCACATGAGCAAAAAAGAATCAAGTCTAAGCAAAACAGTCACCAAACACAAATAACAAACACACAGTTTCTTCTAAAAATAACATCAAATTAAAATAAATACATAAAATTCATTCTTCCTGAAACAATTCCTCACATCTCCACTTCTTAAGAGCAGCAGACTTACAAGCTCTTAGCTTGCAGCTGATCTTTCAGGTATTTTAATGATTTCTCAAGCATCTACTCATCTCTTGCACTACCAATACCATACAGAATGTCAAGTCCCACACTGAATTTTGAACACCAAGGCACTCCTCAGTGACTCACAAACACACCATGCCTTCACTGGACATAGGTGTGATGGGTCCAGCATTACCTTTTTTTGGTATATAGGTTGTCCACACATTTTTTTTGGTGTGTAGTTAGCTTCTTTTCCAACACCTACACATCCCACATTAGTCATCTTCAAGGACAAACTTGTTTTCACTCTCCTGAAACTGCAAACAAATCAACTTATTCAAAAGAGCAGCCAAAACTCTTCCAAAAGCCACATAACACAAACCCTTGAGTTCAACGCAGAGAGCAACTCATTCAAAACCAGAAAACAGAGCTCCTACTCTTCTCATTTCCTTTCTCTGTGGAAAACTTGGCCCCTCTCTTCCTGATATTTTATGTCCTGCATCTGGGCCAATTTTCTACCCCTCTTTAATTGCAACCTGAGTTAAGTCCTTCATTATTGGAAAGAGTTCATCAGTACAGATAACACTTCTGAAAGATAAGGGTAAGCATCGGAGCAATGTACTTATGGCATCCTGGCTTTTATCAGCAATAGTGTGGCCAGCAGGACTAGGGACATAATTCTCCCCCTGGACTGGGCACTGGGGAGGCCTCCTCATCAGTACTGAGGGCACTTCTGGGCCCCTCACTTCAACAAAGAGATTGAGGGGCAGGAGTTGGTCCAGAGGAGCAACAAGGTTGGAGAAGGTACTGAAGGGAAAGACTGATGAAGAGAGGGCTGAGGGAGCTGGGAATGGTTCACCTGAAAAAAAGCAGACTCAGGGGGACCTTCTCCCTCTCTACAGCTTCCTGAAGGGAGGTTGTAGTCAGGTGGGTGTCAGGTTCTTCTCCCAGGCAGCTAGTACCACGAGGAGAGTGCAGGGCCTGAAGCTGCCAAGGGAGGGCTAGATTGGATGTTAGGAAGCCCTTCCTCATGGAAGGGGTGATCAGACACTGGAATGGACTGTCCAGGGCAATGGTGGAGTTGCCATCACTGAGCGTGTTTAAGGACAGACTGGTTGCGGCCCTTAGTGCCCTGGTGTAGCCAGTGTGGTGATGTCAGGCCTTGGGTTGGGCTGGATGATCTCAGAGGACTCTTCCAGCCTTGATAATGCTGTCATTCTGTGAAAAGTACTGCAAGGTTGTAGATCTTTGTGTACATCAGTCTGCACAAACCAGAAAAGCATGGTCCTGTAGCTGTGCTGATTTCAATGCTTAAATCAAATATTTCACATCATTTCAGGGAGTGAAGAAGAAAAGGCTGTAAGGTGTAAGTGTTTAGTTTATTGAAATAATTTTGCTAGCAGGCAACAGACTGATGCCTAATACTAGAAAAGTCGAGCCAGCAGCAGCCACATTTTCACTCTCCGATCATTTGCATCACTCAGTTTTTACCACCATTAGGATTTATGTCACTTTTATTTACAAAGCTTCCTACAGCTGTGCCCTAATCTTCAGCAGGGCAAGCAGAAGATGTAGGACTTATGGATGTGGTTTAGCCATGGCCTTGGGATAGCTGGGTTAATGGTTGGTCTTTTCAAACCTAAATGATTCTATGAAACCTCAATAGACTGTGGAAATCTCTCAGAACCCCAAACTGCTTTGAAACTGCAGAGCTTGTGTGAGGGTCTCTAAGTTACAACATATCCCAGTTCTGACTTCTCCAGCTTACTAAGCAGACTGTTTTTCTCTGAGAAGCCTTTCATTACCCAGCTAAGAGGTAGCACCATATGCTAATAGTCTGTTTGCACCCAAGCCAGTGAAATTCCTAATAGCAGATGGCTTTAATTTCTAATCACACTTTAAAATACTGTTTTTTACATGTGTGGTTTTTATCACTGAAGTCAATTGGGCACCTGAGACCCTCACAGAAGCTGGGATTAAAATGTTCTAACTTCCAAATTCAAGGAGGTTTAAGTAAGTATTCAAACTGTCAGAGGTTTTCCCAAACACTCAGGGCTTGGAGAGTCAGAATGGAAGTTATTTTCATGAATTAAAGTATTCTAGAAAGAGGCAAAGCACACTGGAGAAGCTCAGAGGGAGCACATGGAGGATTCACAGGGATAATGAAGGAGACCAACAAGGAGAGCAGTTTGTCTGTTGTTTAATTCAATAACAGATCTTAATCCTACTGAATAATGGCTTACTTCAGGCAAACTGTAATCAAATCTGGGCTCTATCAACTGGTTGCTAGGCTGTAAATGTTAAGATGAGCCACTCTTACAATAACTTCAATACCTTTGAAATAGTCACTGCTGTCTAACCGCATAAGCTGTGGTTTCCCTTGTTTCTGAGCTTATTCGTACAAGTTCAGTGAATCATAGACTGGTCCAGGCTGGAAGAGGCCTCCAGGTCATCCAGTCTAACCCCCCTGCAGTGAGCAGGGACATCCTCAACTAGATCAGGTTTGCCCAGTCTTGTCCAGCCTCACCTTGAAGATGTCCAGGGATGGGGCCTCAACCCCCTGGAAGGTGCCACAAATTTGGGAAGACATGGAAGGAATGGCCGTGCATTAGGTTCATTTTTTTGCCAGCTTTCAAGAAATGGGATTCTTAAAGACTGGGATAGTATGAAGCCCCTGCAGATCCTTATGTTGGAAAGAAATAAAAGGTTAAACACAAACATGACTGATCAAAAAAGATGTCACACAAGCCAATTCACAGAAGGCTTATCAATCTGTCACATCTCTCTAGCTTTACACTTGTCATTCTATTTAAAATGAATCAGTAATTCCACACATGGACTACAACAGAATGTACACAGCAAGATATCTAGGAGAGAACATAAAGCAGCTGATCTGATTTTCTTACCCCATAAAAATGTTGATTTACTATTTATTCACCCAGGACCAGCCTGGTGCCTGTTGCATGGTGCCTGTTTTCTTCCTAGCTTGTCAGGGTCCCCTTGGGTGACTATGGTTCACATTGGCCCATCCTAGTGCCATTAATTATCTGTAACTGCCTAACTGGCACCCATGGCCTCAATCACCATCCAAATATTCTCATCAGCATTCAGGAAAGAGAGAGTAAGGATATTTTTTAGCTTGTTTAGGTATCTCCTGTTTTATACTCATGATTTATCCACAGCAAAACCTGTGATACCTGACCTTGATATCCATGGAAAATTTTGCCTGAGCTTACTGCCAGACATTTTGTATGACATCTATATTTTCTTCCTCTTGCCCATATTGTTGTTTTATTTTCGTTTACCCTTCTGGCTTCTTGGTTTGTTTTATTTCACAACTACTTTGTGGCTGATTATCTGTACCGAAAGATCTTTCCGGTCATGCTTTTTAAATGTTGTTCCCAGTAATATATTGTGGAAAGTTGGAGGACCATTGGAGAATCCGAGAATCATGAATCATTGAGGCTGGAAAAGTCCTCTGAGCTCATCCAGCCCAAATCAGGACCTAACATCACCACAGTGGCTACACCAGAGCACTAAGGACCACATCCAGTCTGTCATTAAACGCCCCTAGTGATGGCGACTCCATCACTGCCCTGGGAAGTCCATTCCAGGATCTGATTGCCCTTTCCGGGAGGAAGGGCTTCCTAACATCCAACCTAACCCTCCCCTGGCAGCTTCAGGCCCTGCCCTCTTGTCCTGGCGCTAGTTGCATGGGAGAAGAGCCTGACCCCCACCTGACTACAACCTCCCTTCAAGGAGTTGTGGAGAGGGAGAAAGTCTGCCTGAGTCTCCTCGTCTCCAGGCTAAGCACCCCAGCTTCCTCAGCCTTTCCTCATCAGCCTTTCCCTCCAGTCTCTTCCCCAGCCTCATTGCCATCTAACTAACTTCAATTTGACTGGCTTTCAATTAGACAATTTCAACCTAACTGTAGACTCATATAGACTATGACTATATTTTACCTTTATAGTTATGGTTTTAAAATGTAGTCCTTGTATTTACCCAGTTTATGCAATAATCACTGCTTAAGCACTGCTTTAATTTAAACTCCAGGATTACAGGCCTTGTGAACTCGTTGGTCCTGGTTTAGTCTTATTTTTAACGAGTTTTGTTAATATCAGCAAGCTCTATCACTAGTAATTCTCTTTGCCAGTGACCAAAGAGACACACAAAATACAATAAACAAAAATAAATTCAAAAAATCATGAAGTAACTAAGGAAAACCTTAAAATTTGTGGCACTGGGAAATAATATTTTGATAACGAAAGGTGAGAGACACTCAAAATTTAGAAGTTCAGCAAGCAAGAGTGTTTTGCCATTTCTTTTCTGCTACTTAGCTCGTCTAGGCAAGCCAGTGTAGGGAAAATGCAAACCACTAATGAAGATCTCATGGACAGGAAATTACTCCTCAAAGGAAAAGGAGGTGGTGGCAAAATATTCTGCATCAAGTTCTAGCCCAAAGAATGGCTCGACACCATCTATGGAAAAATAAAAACTATCCAAGCTGACCTTGAGCTTTGAGGACAGGAACAATCTGATCTAGTTGAGAATGTCACTACTCACTGCAGGGGGATTTGACTAGATGACCTTTGAAGTCCTTTCCAACCCTGGTGATGCTATGATTGTAAGATGCACACATCACCCAAATTAGATGCTCCCAAGCCCTTTGGAGAATCTGTAAGTTTTCAGGCTTTATACACGGTTATTAAATTTCCTGCGAGGCGAAGATTTGCTCTTGAAAAGGGAGGAACGCTGCCTAAAGCTAAAGCAGATTAGTATTGTTGACCTTGGACTTGTCTGTGCTCCTGTTGTAGTTAACAGAAATACTCCTGCTAATTCCATAGAGACTCAGATCAAGCTTCCTGCTGAAGGGAAATCGAAAGCTTTAGATCAGAGGAATTGCAGGCAACATTCAGATCATGTAAACACAACACGAGGTTCTAATATTGAAGAGTTGTTCACTCATGTACATTGAACATTTTGAAAGATGCACTTGTGGGTGCCTCCAAAACAACACTGCAATCTTGGTTAAATGTAAAAATGAATGACTTACAGAAACCTTACAAGTTAGGCTTTTTTTTAGGTAAAGACTACAACTCTGCTTTTACAGGAAAGCATTCCCAGAATGAATGGCAGTCCTGGGCAAGTAATGAGGAGCCAAATCATAGAATGGCCAGGGTAGGAAGGAACCTTAAAGATCACCTAGTTCCAACCCCCTTGCACAGGCAGAGACACTTTCAGATCAGCAGATTACTCAGGCCCTCATTCAGCCTGGCCTTCAACACTGCCAGGGACAGAACAGGCACAACTGCCTTGGGCAAGCTGTTCCAGAATCTCACCATTTCTTCCTCATGTTCAACCTCAGTCTCCCCTCTTCAAGTCTGTTACCCTTTCCCCTTGTCCTCTTGCTACTACCCATGTCAAAAGCTCAACGCCAGCCTCTTTGTAACCCCCTCCAGAGACTGGAAAGCTACAATAAGGTCACCTGGGAACCTCCTCTTCTCCAGGCTAAGCAACTGCAACTTGCTTACTTAGTCTGTCCTCATACAGGAGGTACTCCAGCCCTCTGATCATTTGGGTTGCTCTCCTTCAGACACCTTCCAGACTCCCCTGTTCTGGTTAAACTCATCTCAGTACAATCTCAAAGTGATTTAAATACCTACTTTTCACTGAATCTCAGAGTTTTTTACCTACTTTGCTTTCTCAGAAACGTTGTGACACTAAGTATTGTTAATACAAACTCCTATATGGTGGGGATATCACTTTAAGGAACTTGTAAGCCACACAATTTCACAGTAGTAGTCCAAAAAAGGGAGGATGTATTTCCATGGAGAGTTTTATTTAAGGAATATTGTTAACACTGGTATTGGAAAATAGGAATAGAATTGGATAAAAAATCCTCAGGGGGCTGGTACCCCTCTGCCGTGAGAGAATTTGGGTTGTTGGTCTAGGGAGATCTTAGTGAAGCCTTTAAGTGCTTAAAGGGGCTGATCAGAATGATGACCATGGACTTTTTTTCAGGCACTGATGTGACAGGACAACGAGTGATGGGTTAAACTAAAAGAGGGAGATTCACACTAGACAGAAAGAAGAAAATCTTAAGAAACTATTTTTTTTATAAAAGAAAAAGAAAAAACATTGTGTATCACCTAAAAAAAAAAGTCTCATTACGCACAAAGAAAGAACTTATCTATCTGATTAAGGTTATTAGAAGCTTATGACTGATGAACGAGTATGCAGCAGCTGAGAACACATTACTAAATTCTCATTCTTGGAAGCTAGTAAATGCAGAGTTGAAGTCAAAAGTTCAGGGTTAATTCTACCCCCATCTGCTTTGTACATTAAAACATGTCACGTGCTTCAAGTCATTTTACATTTCTTGATTTATTCAAGTTAGAAGGAAAAAATTGTAACTCAAATTTCTCCCAGCCTGACACACATACACATGAAATGAAAAAAGAAATGAGCAGATTTCTGTTTTCAGCTCAAAGTCTCAATCTAACCTAGATCTAATAAAGAATTTGAAGGAATGCCACTTAATAAAATTAGTACTGTTCATGTTCTGATCATGTTCTGATATCAGCTGGTAGAAACTTAACACTGGCTCAAGCTGACAGGATTAAAACACATCGGGTTGTTTGGAAAGCAGAGTGCTTCAGATGGAAGAAGTGTGTGGAGGCTGATTTCCTATGGATTTGTATCCTTTTACAGCAATTTAATACATTAGCATCATAGCCTGCACATTTACAAGACAACTACCTTCTCCAAAGTATTGGAGCAATCTGTGTAAGGAAGGGATTTCACGTCCCAGAAAAAAAAAGAAGTCACACTGGTGCTTCCTAAACCATCTTTTATTTCCCCAGCCCACACAACAATCCAACAAGAAGAAGCCTGAACCACTCACGGCTCATTTAGCTTGTAACTTTTAAGTGGATTCTGAAGGTCGTGACTTAAACAGAGGGAGCTGTATTTTCTATTTTGGTCTGGTTTTAATTTGGGTAATCTTTCCATTAAATACAGCTATTTATGACATCTCTTAAAAGCCTATTCTGCTAATTTAGCTTTAAAAAAAATAATTGAAAAAAAAATCTAATGGAGTTGTATTGGAAGTTTTCCATAAAATTAATGTTCCAGACTTAATGGATGTCTAAGGTATCGTTATTAACGGGAATATTCCATAAACTAAAATCAGATCCTTTGAATTGGTGATCTGATATAGTTAGATTGGAACATACTGAGAGCTGGAACTGTGCCAAAGTACGCAGGAATTCAATTTAAACACCTTATGGAGGTTAATGCTTTTACAGTATTTACTTTAATTAGTGTTTTATTAAATGCTCAATTTCATTCACATATTCAGGCAGGAGTAGTGGCCAGCCTGTGGGTAAAACAACTCTGAGAGAGGCAAGATCACTTCACCCTTTCTACATCTGCCAATCATAGGATTGTTTAGGTTGGAAAGGACCTTCACGATCATCGAGTGCGATCATTTACACAACTGACCCCAGGTCACTGCTAAACTCTGTCCGGAAGCATCAGATCTGCACAACTCTTAAACACGTTCAAGGATGGCCATTCAAGCCTCTCCCTAGGCAGCCAGTTTGAGGTTTAGGTTGAATATTAAGAAGCCGTTCCTCATAGAAAGGGTGATCAGACACTGGAATCGACTGCACAGGGAGGCGGTGGAGTCCCTATCCTTGGAAGTGTTCAAGAAAAGACTGGACGTTGCCCTTAGTGCCCTGATCTGACCGATGTGGTGATGCTAGGTCCTGGGCTGGGCTGGATGAGTTCAGAGGACTTTTCTAGCCTCAGTAATTCTTGAATTCTGGGATTCTTGATGAGTGCTAGGCTTCTGTTGCTTCTGTCTACATCAACTGCAAGGGCATCGTATTTAAGTCTTTTTAATGCAAAATAGATACAACATGTTTCTGAGCTTTCTTCACCTCCAATGTGAAAGTTTGTTCTTCAAAGTGTGTCTCCTGGTACACAGCACCATCGATGATTCCATTATTAACCAAAGTCAAATCCTAGAGAATTCAATAGTTGATACTCTCTTATCAGATAATCTCTCTTATCTGAGATGAACTCACAGTGGAACTGATTTGAAGGCACATTTAAATATGAACATGGGCAGTTATCAAGAAATATGCTGTTCAGTGAACTTAGAATATTTCTGCTATTCACTAGTAACTGCCAATTATGAAAGAAGTGAGAATGTAAGACCCCCCCCCAATATTCAAAATACAATCCTGAAGCAGAAGAATAATCACATTGGCAAGTTAAGTAGTTACTGCAACAAAAAAAAAAGTTTGCACACTAATCTCATCCTCTTGAAACTCATTCACCTGCTCAACTCTGCATATACTCTGGTTTTAATTCTTATCTTTATGAATAACTTCCCTGTTGATCAAAACACTCACTGTGCTGTATCTCCTACCTGCAATGAATTAAGGTTCTACCTTCTGGACAGGAACTGGAGTGACTAATTCATTCATGGTTGTGAAATGAGTGAATATCTCCTGCAACAACATTGTATGAATATTTAGATTCTTACTTGTCATCATGGCTGGGAAATACAGAGGTCTACAAGCAATGAAATGGGAAAAATAATTCAAAGGACACAAACATAGAAAGGATATGTTTACAAATCATAACAGAAAATAAGTGAATCCATAAAAATAAAGAAGAAATCAAGAAAACAGAAGAGTACTTTTGACCTAAATAAATCAGAAATTAATATAGAGTGTAATAGGTAACTGAAGAGCTCAGAGAGGAAGAACAGAGTATAAGGGAAAAAACTGTACAAAAATAAAGGAGTTACTATTATTTCTATCAGCGTTAACCAGCATTTTATTTTAACATGAAGCACTGCAGAAGAAATTCAATGCTATTTTAAAAGACCTGGCACAACCACAAAAGCCTGCAGGAAGAACCTACCAGAAAGACAGGGCAGTTGTTCAGATTATTTTTATTTTCCAAAGTCTGAGCACAGCGAGTCAGAAAAATAGCAAGTCCCTGAGAGGAGCTTCATGCTCAGACTGTTTTGGTAGGATTGCAATGTTTTACATAATTCCAGAAGTAAAGTGGCTACTTTCCTTCTAGAAGTAGTAGGAAAGGAAACTAATCTGGGTCAGATTTTCAGCTGCTGAAAATCCACTTCAGGTGGTTCAACATCCATTTATAACCACTTAGAA
Organism: Rhinopomastus cyanomelas; assembly: GCA_013400115.1. Taxonomy (NCBI): domain Eukaryota; kingdom Metazoa; phylum Chordata; class Aves; order Bucerotiformes; family Rhinopomastidae; genus Rhinopomastus; species Rhinopomastus cyanomelas. The sequence continues at coordinate 63,185 of VXBP01004235.1, forward strand.
ACATCGAAGGGGTCACAAAAAGCTGTGAGCAGAAGTAAAAATGGCTACACGAAAAATCCCACAATTTTAGGATAAAAATGAGGCTTGTACACAAGTTCCTTTAATAAAGGTCTGCAACACCTACAGCATATGGCACCTTCCTTGTAGTCTTCAACATTGGTAGTTAGTGCCTGAACAGCCCAACGAACTAGAATGTTGGGTTTGATTTTGCTCTTAAGGTCCATCTAGCTGCAGGACGGTTAAAGCAACCAGACACAGAATCATAGAATCATCAATGTTGGAAAAGACCTTCCAGTTCATCCAGATCATCAGCTAATCCAGGTGTTATCAACAACAATTAATTCCTTAAGGGATTGAAGGTTTGAAGCTCTTTGTTCAGTTCAATATTTAAAAGTATTGTCACATTTGCATTTCAATCCTCAACGTTCAATGAGCCACTACTCTTAGAAGGAAGACAGGAGGATGTCTTTAAGTCATTGCATGTGGTCTTCTGGCTATAAATAAAGACAAGGACTTCTGACAGCTATTTGCCAGGATCCAGAAATAGAGCTGATTGAATTTGAGAAGCCAGATACTGTATATAGCAGGCAATTGCCACATCAAGGCTTTTAATTACAATGAGAACTGTCCATGCTTTAAATACCTCAACGTTTATTGGCCATGGCAGCAGCTAAGTGCTGAGGCAAGGCTGCAATGTTGTCTTCTAGCTGCTGGCTGGGAGCCAATGCTCTTAGGACAGAGTGGTGCAGTGTACTGTATTTCCATCTATTGACCCAACCTTCTAGCTGTAGCTCGAACAGGCTGACTACATGCCTACTCCTCTCTGACAATGGGAAAGGATATAAAACTCTTATCAGGCTCAAAAAGTAGAATAATATCCTTGGATGTGTTTCTTTTACCAGAGTGAACAAATCAGTTCAGACCAGATCATTCCAGGTCAGCAGACTTTGTCCTGACAGAGCTATTAAAAGGCCTGGATGTGAGCAGATGTCTCAGATGGCATTGCTTGGAAACATCATCGAGCTAATGGTAATATGGTATCTGGTAATTGTATGGTACCATCCTTCTTGGAAGGATACTAAGCGGAGAGGCTGAGCAAATGCTGTATATATCAGCATAGCACAAGTGAAGTATAAGGTGAGGACAAGAAGAATCTAATGGTGAGTAGAAAGAGGATGCTTGTTACTCCCTAGCACTGTAAGGCTGGCAGCTTACACTCCAACTCTCTGTTTTCTTGGTAGATGATGTTTAAAATATTCATCCTCTCAGCCATATAAAAATTCCAGCCCTTCTAGTGGCCTCCTGGTAGGTTCTGTAATTACCGGTGGTGATTTAGCCCAGAGTAAGGTATTTTCAAGCAACCCTTGTAAGCTGGGTGCCAAGGAACAACAGAGACTGAAAAGTCTTCTTCCAGATAGACAAAATATATCTAATCCTATAATAGCTAGCATGAGGTGTTTGGCAGACATCCCAGAGTGAAGGACAGCTCTGATCAATATTAAAACATTCACAAGGAAGTGGAGTAAGCCAACATGAAAAATGGAGAAGGTAGCCACTCTTTTGAGAGGCTAAAGGAAGCAGAGCTGCTATTTGGATGCTATCTCAGTTAAATGAAGATTTTTTTTTTTCATTTGGATTGTGTAGCTGTTGAACGTGATTAACTGAACATGATTGCACACAGATTTCCACCTAACTGTCTCATGGGGCTTTTCTGGAGGCTTTTTTGCCAGAGCTCTACAAAATCCACAGCTGAAGCACGACAGCTCTACAGATATTCTTTTAATAAAATTAGCTTACAGATTTTCATCTGTGCAAAAGAGAAGAGAAAGAAGAAAATAAAAAGGCAGCAGCCTGCCTCACACAGAACTTGAAAGCATGAAAAAGAGAAGGAAAATACAATTAATTAATGAAAATATTCCCCATCGACTTGGTGTGTCACAATGTCATGCAGCTTTTCAACTGGTGGCCCAGGAATTCCATTCACCAAACTTTAGAACAGGAATGGTTCTTCATTCACTCATTCATCCACCCATACAAGGACAAAACATGGCCCACAAATCCCCTAGATTGTTTGGGTCTGTCACAGCTGAGTGCATCCCTGCCCTGAATTTAATTCTCCACTCCTTAAGACTTTAGAGTGCTTCAGTCAAGAAAATCCACCCATTGGTGACGGTTCCTATGTCTTAATAAATTAGAATTATGTTGACGTGCAACTGATTCAGACCTAGCACAAAAGCTAAAAAGAGAGCAGAATTAAATGGATGTTACATCAGGTTGGCTTGTAAATCTCTTTCCACCTGACAGTCTACGCTTCATTTTTAAAATGCCCTCAATTTAAACTAAAAATTGATGTTTTCTTGCATTCTTCTAAACTCCCTGCAGTCTCACACATTTCAGATGAGAAGATGTGTGCACCTTGCCTGCAAAAGAAAGAATATTCAAATAGCACTTCAGAATGTCAGCCAAGCATATTCCCTTTCAAATTCATTCTCAGTTCATGATGTTGCTTTTGTGCTTTTCCTGACTCAAATGTGATCTATTTCTCCTGAGCTTTTCAAAGCAATAGGAAGAATCTGGGAAATGTAGGCATCTTGCCCATCAGGATGAGACAAACCTGCAGCCAGCAGCATCTGAACAGAACAGGGGATTTCAGGTAGTATTTGAAGTTTACATCCTTCTTGTCCAACATGAAGAAGCAGGAGGTGGATGAGGTTTGGGAGCCAGGGTGTAAGGAATCACAGAATCGCAGAATGGTTGAGGCTGGAAAAGACTTCTGAGCTCATCCAGCCCAGCCCACGACCTAACATCACCACAGTAGCCAGATCAGGGCAGTAAGGGCCACAGTCAATTTGTCATTAAACACCTCCAGGGATGGGGACTCCACCACTGCCCTGGGCAGTCCATTCCAGGCTCTGATCACCCTTTCCATGAGGAAGGGCTTCCTAACATCCAACCTAACCCTCCCCTGGAAGTTCCAGGCCTTGCCCTGTCATCCTGTCACTAGTTGTCTAGAAGAAGAGCCTGACCCCCACCTGACTACTACCTCCTTCAGGGAGTTGTAAGGAGGGAGAAGGTGCCCCCCATGAGTCTCCTCCAGGCTAAGCACCCCCGGCTCCCTCAGCCTCTCCTTATCAGCTTTTCCCTCTAGTCCTTTCCCCAGCCTCATTGATCCTCTGGACCTGCTCCAGCACATCAGTCTCTTGAACTGAGGGACCCCGACCTCAAGGTGAGTACACTTTCGAGTACTGCTCTCTCCAAGGCATCCTCTCCACATGACAAGTAACTATTCAGCATATCAGAAAAACATTGCAAAGAGTACTCTTACAGTTTCTTCGTTATTCATATTTTCCTCACTGTCTGCGGGTGAAAGTCTTTTTACACAATACCTGTTTTTCCTCCTCACACTTGCCCAGAAAAGAGAAGCAAATTGCAGGGCATGACCCAAACCACAGACAGCTTTGTATGCAGGTGATCTCTGTAAACATCATCTTGTATCTATTCACTTCACTTGAACTGAATTCACCTCAAGAGGTGATTAGACTCCATCTCTATAATCAATTAACTCCTACACTGAGGTGAGAGAAAACTCCTACTATAAAACTACTATAAAAGTTCCTTTATAAAAGAAAAGCTTTCTGTGGTAACTGCTAATAAATAGAAGACACTTCTCTGAGTTTCCTTTGGCTTTCCTATCTCTACTTAATTCTATTATATATTACAGTAGGAAAAAACATAGAAAGATAATCAATAAACCCTTAAATCACAAAGGAACAGAGAGAGACAAGGAATGTAAATGAATCGATGCTGCCTAATTCCGAAGAATAAAAATTCAAAGAAACAAGGCAGAATCCAAATAATTTTGCTGCTGTGTCTTGGTGAGTGATAGCTCTGGGAACAAAATTCCAGCAAGATTTGTCAGTTAGTCAAAATGAATGTTTGTAATTATGAAGCAAAGTGAGTTTTAATTCAATTGTTTCAAAATAGGGAACAGAACACTAACGCAAACTTGCACGGGAGAAGCTGGAGACAGAAAACAAATCACAGTTGTTTGCACAGACTCCAAAGAGAGCCGAACATTTAAAATATTGTCATTTCCAGGAGCCTGGGAGTGGCAAGTGACTTTTATTGACATTCCCTGTAGAAATAACAGATGGGACACTTTAGTGAAAGACTCTTCTAATCCCCACATTCATACTTCACCTGAACAGACAAAATTCAGGTGAATTACATAGCCTGATGTAATTGCAGCCACGGAGCTAGCTAACTGATGGAATGACTGTAGAAGCACCACAGGGAACTTCAGAATTTAATCTGAAACAATAAACACCACCTAGAGATGTCTTAAACAACATCAGCACAATTCTGTAACTCTGAAAGCCCAAGTGTTTGCTCTTCCCTCTGGCTGTCGCACATAATCTCTAGCATTCAACTTTGACTATTAGCACCACTTTAGCATCTCACAGGTCTATCTTGCTGACAAAGGCCAGTTCACCTTACTGCTGTCTATAATTACCTGACATGAGGTTGGAGACAGGTTGGACCCTTCTCATAAGTGATAGGACAAAAGTAAACAGTCTCAAGCTCTGGCAGGGGTAGATTAGGTTGGCCATGAGGAAAATCATCATGGAAAGGTCCATCAGGCCTTGAAACAGGCTGCCCAGGGAGGGGGTTGAATTGCCATCTCTGGATGTGTTTCTGAGTTGTGGAGATTTGGAGCTCAGGGACAAGGTTTAGCAGGCCTTGGGACAGCTGAATTAGTGGTTGGACTCAAAAGTCTTTTCCAACCAAAACAACCTTATAATTCCCAGTAAAGAGCTCTGGCAGGACAAAGCACACCCAAACTGCTGAACATAGATGGCAGGCAGGACATGGAAGAAGAACCTGGAGAATTCACAAACTCAGCAGCAACAACTCTATTAATATTTATAAACATGTGAAGGGTGGGTGTCAGGAGGATGAAGCCAGGCTCTTCTCAATGTCATCTAGTGATAGGACAAGGGGCACTGGGTGTAAGCTGGAATAGAGGAGGTTCCTTATAAATATCAAAGGAACTTCTTCACAGGAGGGTGGCAGAGCACTGGAACAGGCTGCCCAGGGAGGTTGTGGAGTCTCCTTCTCTGAAGATGTTTAAAACCCGCCCGGATGTGGTCCTTTGTGACTTGGTCTAGGTGATCCTGCTGTGTCAGGGGGATTTGACTAGATGATCTTTTGAGGTCACTTCCAATCCCAAATGTTCTGTGTTTCTGTGAATATATTTTCAGCCTCAAACGGTCCTTGGGAACAGTTTTAAACAGGTGCAGTGTCTTTGGAAGCAGACAAAAAATGTTCAACCAGGAAACAGAGATTAGTGAATGTATCAGGAAGTTCAAAACGATAAAGAACAATAAAAAAACTTCAGGAATGGAAGCTGCCTGGGCAAATTTTTCATTAGAACTTTATCCTCTGCTCTTAAATGTGAAAACTGGTGACAGACTCTGTTGAGATGAACAGCAGGATGATACATGCTCTAATAATCCTCTTGTCTCTGCTCTCATTAGAGCTCAACATAGAAAAGCAATTGTCTGCAATGGCAACATCATATGCAAAACACCAACAAAAAAGGCAGAGGATCACAGTCTCTGAAAAAGTGATTGTTCTGAGTAATGAAAACAGCAAAGATTTCTATCTCAGCCTCCCCAAAAAGACACATGGGGATGGATTTCTACTTAGCTTTACCAAGTATGGGAAACCAGATCAAGCTGCTTTCTCCCAGTAATGCCCTCTCGTGGCCCTCATCATTCTTGCAGAAACCTTCTTTTCCTTTTCCTGCACCTTGTAGTCTTCCCTTTTCTTGTGAATCCCTGTCCCACCTGCATTCCTGATGTTCCAGATTCCAGCCCCTGGACTTTATACAAAACAGTTACAGACAGTTTTCTTCCACTGTTTGCACCAAGCCATCTGCTCTGTCTATCCATAACCTCCTTCTTCCCCTGAAAGCCTCCCTCAGATCCTGAGGGACCACCTAGTACAGCCCCATTAGCTGTTGTATCTGTAGTAAGATCGGCAGATACCTGGAAGCACTTCAGTGCTGCCTTTGCCAACAGCACTTGTTCTTCACACGTTTCTGCGATCTATTATTTTCAATCTCAAAGTCATCCATTTTCTAGTCTCTCTCTACATCACTGTCTTTAATGTAGCTGGTTTAGCTCAGGGCAGACCTAGGTAGTTTCTTGTACAAAATCACAGAACTATACCCCTAAGATCACCAAGTTCCCAACTGATTTACTAGGATGTTGGTCACTAGACCTGCTGTTGCAGGGGGATTGGACTAGATGATCTTTCGAGGTCCCTTCCAATCCCTAATGATTCTATAATCAGGTTGCCCATCAAGGAAGTCATAGGGTTTCTCTGAAATCAAATTAAAAGAGGGGAGATAGATGGAACATTCCTGGAGCAGTGTTATCAGAAACATCTCATCTATATATTGCCCTTGAAAGATGGCACCCAGTTATGCCTCAGACATACTGTGCTGTTTGATTCAGCGGCTGATAACTAATTATTTAATTGCCACCATGGAAAAACATGCAGCATGTGGTGGCTACGCAGTAAATATCCTCCAGCGTTCAGGATTTTTAGTTAACATAAGCACAGTGTTTCAATCTTTTGCACACAGCTGATCACATCCTTGAGTAAATAAAATCATAACCTGAACATGGTGAGATTAAGAGAGAGAAGAACAGCCTGGAAAGGGAAAACAAAGCATTGGAGGACAGAGATTGATTGGTGAGGTATATCACAAAGGTCATGGCAAGTAAATTCTCTATCAAAACCTTATTACTGAGGTGTAATAACTTGATGGGAAAGCATAAGGTGCATCAAACTGCCGTTCACCATTTGGTACTTTGACCTTGAAGTCGGGATATTACTATTCTACTTTCTGTGATTGCAGATATTTTTCTATTTCCTCTTTCTGATTATTTACATTTTCTCTGTGATTTCTGTAAAGATTTTATATCATTATGATTTTCACTATATGAAGGTAAAAGTGATGGCCTTCTCTTACCACATCACCAAACTGTTTTGATAGCAGTGATTTGTGATCTACAGCCATGGTAGGAACCACCGAACAATGTCAGAGATCCCTAGTCATTGGGAGAGAAGATCCTATGATTTTCTTTTACTCCTGAAATCTACAGGTTTATCGCTGTCTAACTTTTACCAGTTAAGACATCGTCCCAATTTTTATTACGGAAAAGGAGTTTCTCGAGTTACAGATGATTTTGACTCACTAATTTAGCCACATGCAATAGCTTTTCTCAATTAAAATATTTTTTAATACCGCATTTTAAATGATCTTTATTTTTCTTTAGCTTTCAGAATCATTCAAGTTTGCCTCATTAAACACAGAACAGTTAATAAGATCTTTCAGATGCCCATAATTTATCGCTCTCAAAAACATGTTCTGTGGAAGCCATTTGGTAAATTAAAAGAAAAATCACTTTTTTTTCCCCCCAACTTTATCACAAGTTCTGACAAACATGCACTACATGCAGACTTTACTGTGTGTAGTAGTACGAGGCAACTCCTGCATTGACTCATGGCACTAAACAACAACATAAGGGCTTTTTATAAAGGTATTTCAGAGCATTGGTGACAAAATGTATGAAGGAAGATGAAGAGAAGGACTGTAGCAGGAGTCTTTTGTACAAGAAAAAAAATGGAAAAAGCTGATAAAGAAGTCAATAGTCAAAAAACAAAGGCCATGTTAGCCTGGAGCTGGCTTTCAGAGCTGCCTGTGACAGTGATTTATTGGTACCTATTGAAGAAGCGCCATTGGTTTATTACCCCATGTGTCCTCCTGATTCAGTGCTCAACACGTTGCCAGCACAACAAAAAGCACAGCGTAGCTTTTCGGGGGAAAAAATGGGCCCAAATGAATCAATCCTGTTGATTTTTAAATCAAATTTTCAGCAGTTAGAGCATGTGCACTAATTTGGTGGGGTCCCTGTTCTTCTGTACAAATTAACAGATGTAATTCCTGCCGGGAAAAGAAACATTAACCATGGAGTTACCCAATGTTAACCATAGAGTCACCCAGCTTTATCCGTGGAGTTACCCGGATTTAATCATGGAGTTACCCAACGTTAACCACAGAGTTATCCAGCCTTACCCATAGCTGTCATCTTTAATCTTGGAGCTACCCAACTTTAACAATGGAGTTACCCAGCTTTAACCATGGAGTTACCATTCCCATGTTTAAATCATGAATACCGCCTGTGACTGGGGGAAATTGTAAAATGCTGTTAAAAATTACATTTGTCGTGGACTTTTGACTTTTCTTTCAAGTGATCACTTCATCGAAACGTTGCTTTCCTGGCCATTTCCCCAGTTTGGCAACTGTGGTTTGAAATCTGAGTAGTTCCAAGGGAAACCTCTCCAAAGTAAACCAGACAAATTATACTTTTATTTTTCCTGCCTCTCCACCTGCCCAAATTAGACAGTTTTTTCATTAATTCTACAGCCTAAAAGTCCAAAAGATGCAAACAGCACGGCTGGACCAATGACTGAACAACACTTTATAATAAATATAAATACAAAACTACTTACATCATAATATTCTTATGAGCTAGATACCTTTATTGAATGACCAGGTTCTGTGTTGCTTAGGAAAATCTCAGGAAACCAGAACAGAAACAACTGTAACATGTCTGTGAGTCAGTGTGATGCCTGGAATCACTGAACCCATTCTAATTCAGCAAGCGCTGACTCAGTTCTAGGTTTGGATGCTAGTTGTTTATTTAATCTCTAATCTAATCTAATCTATTTTTCTCCCTGTCTAATACTCTAAAATAGTCAGCAACTGATCTGAGCCTTGAACAAAGTCCAGAACTATTATTGATCAAAACATTCTTATAATACTTAATTCATCTCCAACAATGAAGCAACAGAGACACATCATTTTCCAATGAGATGCTTTGCTAGATGGATCGAGCATAGAAGCCCAAGGTGAAAGAGAAGCACTTGGGCTAAACACTGTTGCTTGATCACACCATATATTTTAGTAAAGATCTTTCCTATTAGTCATCCTTTGTTCTACAAACTCAGAAACATCTGCTTTCCTACATGGATGTGTCAAGCTAGCTACAACAGTAAGATAATTATTATTTTTAAGCACTTTAATAATAATTGCGAATGAATGAAAGATATTATATACCAGATATTTTGGATATGTATCATAAATACTTGTGCCAGAATATTAAGATTGTGAATTTATCCTACTTTATATTACTTTTTGTGGGGGAGGAGCAGGAGATGAAACTGATTCAATTGTATTTCCTTGATTTTTATATGAGCATTTCTAATTTTTGCAGCCTATAATTAACCAGAGAAAACATTTTGGGTGAAAATAAAGACATATTCCTCAGGCTAAGAGAATCTTTAATTGTAGAATCACATGGCTTGGAAGGAACATCCAAAGGTCATCTACTCCAAGCCCCCTGCAGTAAGCAGGGACATCCTCAACTAGATCAGGTTGCCCAGAGCCTTGTCCAACCTCACCTTCAAGATCTGCAGGGATGAGGCCTCAACTACCTCTCTGGGCAACCTGTTGCAGTGTTCAACCCCACTCCTGCTAAAGAATTTCTTCCTAACATCCCATTTCAATCTGCCCTTCTCTAATGTGAAACCATTGCCCATCATCCTATCACTTCCGGCCTTCGTAAACAGTCACTCTGCAGCCTTCTTGCTGACCCCTCAAGGTCCTCCCCGGAGCCTCCTCTTCTCCAGGCTGAACAACTTAGGCTATCTCACACAATTGAGTAGGACTAGGTTCATTTACACCCCAAAAGAACCTGCCCAGAGACTGGGAGATGGTGACTCTGAATCAGCAGAATGAAATTTACAGAGGTGTAAAAAACCCACGTAGGGAGAAAGCAATGGCTCTTCCATATGGCTGAGCAGCTCTCTCTAATAAAGCTGTTCTTTCAGTATTAGGTTCATGTTTCCTCCTCACTGCAGGTTGTGCACTGATTATATGTTTCTTCCCAAATATTGGATGAACTGCTGGGATTTGATCAGGCGCTTGATGCATTTGCTGGTCCAGCAAAATGAGTTGAATATCATCAACTCGGAACTTGCTTTCACGGTGCATTTTCAATGCGCAAAAGTCCTTCAGCTAGAAAGTGTGGCTCAGCGATCTATTTAAGCTTTGATTCTTTTTCTTAGGGGTTGGACTGAGTTTTTGTTTCTGCCTGACTAGGAAGGAATGCATTGAGGCATACTTGTACAACCAGCAGATATGTACATTACAGCAAAGCATTGAAGTACATGGCAAGCAAGAATATTACAGGTGCAGAGCAGAGAGCACAGTCAGAAGTAGCTGTAAGGGGATCTTATGGAATGAATTTGCTTTTTTTTATACCATTGGAGGCCAAAAATTGTCCTCCTGGTTGTCTGGAAGAGGGTTTCAATCAACTTAATGCTTGACAGACAATAATTTTAATGCTTTTTTTAAAATGTTATTACATTTCATTTTATTTTATTCTACTTTATTTTTTCATTTTACTTCATTTCATTTTTTAATAAATAAGAATGTGAACCAAAGTAATTAACTTTACTTATGTCAAGATCATACTATCAGATATGTCCAGATATGTCCCCAAAGCCAGAAGGCATGGCCAGGAGCATTCTTGGCTTCTCATTTCCAGCTTTTAAATTAGTAGGATATAGTAGAACACGTGAAGAACATGGAAAGAAAATTAAATTCTAGAGTAGCTGTGACCAAGTCAAGAGTTAACCCTTCTTGTAGCAAGCTGTGCTGATGGTTTGATTTGCCAGTTAATGTCCTCGCTGTGCTTTCACCAGGTAAGCTTTTAGCTGAAATGCCTTTGTAAACTACATAATGCATACAACTGAAGTAGATAAAGTGTTTACAGAGGTTATGATGCCCATTTTAAGGAAGTAAAAGCAATAGCCAATTCAGGAAACACTGTTTGGGACAAACGCTATTGAACAAATGATATTACAGTCTGTTCCCAGTTCAGGACAATTACCAAGTATTATGTTTTATTCATGCAATTTACTGATGTCTTTGACCAGTCTGACATTATGAAGATTGAGTCAGTCAGAATTTATAGACAACAAGCAGAGTCAATGACAACTTGCCTCGTTAAGAAGAAATGTTGGATCACTAAAGAAATATATTTAGTCATTTGCCTGTCAAATCCTGTTTTTAAAAAATGCCATGAGCTGATTTCTACTCTGGAATGTATGGGTTCGACATTTATTGTGGCCTTCTTGGCTTCCACTTCTGGTTGGAAGTGGCAGCGTGATGGAAATATCACAGCAACCCTATTTGCTCTATATGGAACCATTATGATCTTAAGAACTGCAACGCACAATCTCTTCTCAAACTAAAGCTTCACACGTTGATATAGGAGTCTGCTGAAGTTTGATGTTTGAAATGAAACAACCTAAGGAGCTTCCTTTATACCCATTATTACGGATGGGCTTTCAGGTCAAGGAAGGAGCCACATATTTTAGATGTAAATAGATCAGAGATGAGATGTTAGCCTTAGAATACACATGATGATGTTGCATGGAACCCGTTTCAGGACCATACAAAGTTGTCAGAACAGTTTTGTTTTGTACATGTAACAGCTTATTTATAAAAGCTGCAAAAGCTACAATCCCCTCGTCCCATGCCTTTTGCATTTTCCTGACATGGTAGTTTGGGTACCGAGAGAGAACATTATGGCATCTGTAATGATGAGATAAAATCTGCTCATCACAAGCCTTTTATTGAAAAACGTTAGTGTTGGCATGAAATAAATGGCTGCAAACACAAGTATCCTCTGATCCCTGGACACAGAATCACAGAGTCACAGAACATTAGGGATTGGAAGGGACTTCAGAAGATCATCTAGTCCAGTCCCTCTGCCAGAGCAGGATCACCTAGACGGTGAACACATCCAGATGGTTTTAAACATCTCCAGTGAAGGAGACTCCACAACCCCACTGGGCAGCCTGTTCCAGTGCTCCATCACTTCTCATTGGGAAGAAGTTCCTTCTCATATTTGTGTGGAACCTCCTATGTTATAAGATAAATCTATAAACAAGATGATAGGTCAAGTATCTGACTAAAAATAAAGCAAGCTTCATCAGAGTAATATAACAATGATAATGTTGTCTTGTGTCACATCCCCTCATCTGATAAATTAATCTTTGCACTTTAGCAAAGGTAATGAAAATAACGATACACAGCCATCAAACAGCATGTCTTACCTACCCACACAGAAAGCTTTTTCTAGAAGCAGTCTTCATTTTCCCTTCACAATAAGTGACATTCAAAGGCATACAACAAATATAGGGCTCTGTGTGTGTGTGTGGGGGGGGTTCCTGTAACAAATGGTAATCACAGAATCACAGAATGTTAGGAATTGGAAGGGACCTCAAAGGTCATCCAGTCCAACCTCTCTGCACGATCGCCTAGATCAAGCTTCACAAGAACATGTCCAGATGGTTTTTAAGCATCTCCAGAGAAGGAGACTCCACAACCTCCCTGGGCAGCCTGTTCCAGTGCTCCATCTCCTTCAATGGGAAGGAGTTCCTCACTGGGAAGGACCTCCTATGTTCCATCTTACACCCGTTGCCCCTCGTCCTATCATTGGATGACACAGAGGAGAGCCTGGCTCCATCCTCCTGACACCTGTCATTTCCATATTTATAAATGTTAATGAGGTCACCCCTCAGTCTTCTTGCTTCCAAGCTCAAGAGACCCAGCTCCCTCAATTTTTCCTCATCAGGTTGATGTTCCACTCCTCTCATCATCTTTGTGGCTCTGCACTGGACTCTTTCAAGCAGTTTTGTTTCCTTGACCTGAGGGGCCCAGAACTGGACATAATATTCCAGATGTGGCCTCACCAGGGCAGAGTAGAGGAGAACCTGTCTTGATCCGCTAACCACCCTTCTTGGCCACAAGGGCACATTGCTGGCTCATGATTATCCTGCTGTCGTCCTGTAATAACTGAGTACATACCATCACACTGAGCATGTCAATAGCTAAGAAACCCCCTTAGAGCCAACAATCACTTCAGCAATGTGGATAATTTTAATAGACCCATTTCTTTAGAACACGTCTTTACCATCTGTTCCACCCTCTAATTAGAAATGCAACAAGAATATCATTCACAACTGCATCATTAAATAGACATAAGGAATTTAATGTATGTCTCTGCTCCCTGCTAATGTAGGATTCATCTGTTAGATGTTTTCCTCTTGCTTTGTAGACCCACAAAAAAAATCTCATGAAAACTTCTTTCATTTCATAGACAAAATTCTTCCCATTTGCATTTTTCCCATAAAAGGCATTATTCATATTAATCAGATTACTGAGCATATGTGGAATGCATCTGAACAAAAGCGCCTGCCTGTCCCCTATAAGCTATTCTTATATATGCACTTACAGAAGCCCATAAACAATCCCTCTAGGTGTCTGGCCCTACAAACAGACAACGTATTCTTAGATCTTCATGAGTCAAGAGCACTTGAGTCAGTAAATCTGGGCCAGCTTCCACACAATCTAATAAATTAAAGTGCTGAATATCCTTATCTGCTTCAAGAGAATTGATTGAGTCAAGAGAATTAAAAGAAAATGCCTGATCTTGAGAATCAGAAAAAAAACCACCCCAACAGGACACAAAGCCCAGGGGAATTCTATACATAGCTCTTCCATCTCCAAGGGGAAGACATCTAACTTTACTTTTTTATCCCTCTCCCCTAATCTATTTTATTTCATATCAATTGAGCTAATACAGCTGTAGTTCAGCTTCATGTTTAACACATCAGCATGTTTTCTAAGTTATATTTATATACATACTTATTGTACATTTATATGCATATTTGTTATAGTATGTTATTTATAATCTGCATTATCTACATTATTTATATTATTATATTGTAATGTATTATAATTTACTAAAATATGTTATTCTATTATAATAACATTTTTATTATATATTGTTATAGAAATTTTATAAAATACAAAGATTCTACAAATATGTATTACCATAACTTTTATAACTGTTATTATTTATTAAATGAGGTTTTTTTTTAATAAATACATAGATACCTGATAAACAAATTTGACAACCTTAACAAGACAACAGAACAGGATACCCACCAGCACTCAATAACCAGCTCTCCCTGCTTTTTGGCTGCCCTGGTTGAATTGAACAGCATCACCAGAAGAATCTCAGACTGTAGATGCTCTGAGAGGGAGGTCTGCAATCTTCCTAGTGATAGCTGGAAAGAGAGGCAGAGAACAGAACATTTTAACACGTCTCTGGTGAAATCTGTTTCCTTGTAAACATTGTGTGTTAAAATGTTTTATTTCAATGCTTTCTGGAAAGGAACAAAACAATCCAAGTGAAGCACACCTAGATTAAACAAAGGCTCCAGAGCTCAGACATTACAGGATAAGCAAAACACCAGCAGGTGTTCCTCTTCACTTTGTACTCCAGTAAAATAAACCACCCCGTTACATGGGAGAACGCGTGACTCATGGAACGCTGTAAATTCTCCTAATGCGTCGCAGCTACAGAAACACCTGTGCTAAACACAGTAACTCTGTGCTAATCCCCGGAATATTTCAACAGCCCTCCAGTGTTTTCTTTCCTCATCAGTGTGCTGGGGTGGTCAGGGTTTTTCTTTCTCTTCCTCTCCACACATGGCCAACACTGCCAGGTTTGAACTCAGCTGGGGTGTCTGATCACTGCCCAACCCCTGTGGATCTTCCAGCTGGAGACTTCCCCTGGGATGTTGGCCAGGCAGCTCCAGGAACCAGACTTTAACACCAGAAAAGCCGGGCTAAAACATCCTTCATGGGGAGCACAAGGCTGATGTGAGCTCTTAGCCGCTTCTACTGCAGCCCAGCCACACTAAGGGCATCATGCCAAGGCTTTTGCTGCCCTTTCATCATGTAAGAAAATGAGTTACAACAGCTGATTCTCTAATATTTTCAAAGTGATGCTCTCACTTCATTCCCTGCACTGATAAAAGTCAAGAATCATAGAATGGTTTGAGTTGGAAGGGACCTCAAAGATCATCTGGTCTCAACCCCCCTTCCATGGGCAGGGACATCTCTCACCTTAAACACTTTCAGCACCGCGCCTGGACTGGAGAAGCAAGACTGGTGCAGAAATGCCATCACAACCCCGCCACCATGGACAGACTTCAGCGTCGGTGAGCTGGGCTACTCCTCTTCCCCCTGGAGCTGAGACAGGAGAGGGAGAAGAGAGGATGTCTGAAAGACCCTCTCGGCCACGTGTGGAGTGGGGGGGGGTGCAGCCCTGCTGACACCATGCGGTCGGTCTCCATGTTGGACTCTGCATGCGGCTGGGGCTCTGGGACTGGGCCACAGCCATTTTGGAAGGAGTGATAAGCAGGAGGAGAGACTGTCATTCCTGCCGCTGAGAAAAGACTGGCAGCGCTTAGGTTTGGGGAAGAGCTCCTTCGTGCTTAGCTGAAGAAAGCAGAAGGACTCGGGAATCCTTAAACCTCGGATCTGAAAGACAGAGACTGGGTCCTTTGAAACGCATGCAGCTGCACCGAGGGATGTAGGTGTGGGCGCTGAGAAACTCAGGCCATCCCGGACTGACATGCTCTCTTTCCCAGGTCTCTAAATTGGATGAAGATCCAAGGCCCAAACTGTAGTGATCTCCCATTATATTTTTCTCAGGTTCTGTGATGGCATTAATAACAGAGTTTCTAGCTTGTGTGCACCGACTTGCATAACTTTTTCTCCATCCTGTATATAGTTGGTGTTAATAAACCTTTCTGAAGTTTCCCTAAGCCATCGATTGTCTGGTGAATTTTATCCGAGATGCCATTGAGACCTCACTGCTTTGCTTTCCTTTCTTTGATGTTGAATTGTGGTCCTGAACCCACCACACACATGAAGCTTTCTTTTGTGAACAAAATAGTCCTACTACTCCATTCTGTAAAATACACGTTCATAACCCCTGTCTTGAAAAGTATTGATTAGATCAAGCAGATAATATTAAAGAATGGGAGCAGGATTTATGGGCTATGCAGACAAATGCCAGCTCGAATTAATAACCCCATGATTCTGTGGTGTCATTTTCAGAAGTACCTGGATGATTTTCAAGCTCCCTAGAACTACATCCCAGTGGCCAGCAGCTACTCCGAGCTCAACAGAAATACTTGGGGATTACTCTAATCATTATAATCACCTAACTCTCACCTAGCAGCTCCACAACCTTCATAGAGATGCTCTTCTTAACACACAAGCTTCTGAGGGTTGACCCCACTGGAATAATTCATTGTGGGGTTGTGAGAGTCTCTCCTGCAGGAGAGAGTGGTCCACAACATCTCCAGCAGAGCTGGCAATTCAGAATCCATACAACTGCACTCATCCTATTTTCCCACTTTATGACGAGCAGCTGACTTCTGTCATGTTTTGACTGACACAGAGAGCAGCTAATAACACTGAAAGAAGATTCTGATTCTATAAGTAATTCTTTTATCCTGCATTGTAACTCTCCCCAAGTCAAGGTGCACCTTTCAAAAGATGTTAATAAGTGCCATAAATTAGGAATAAATCCATTTTAACTTCTACTGTAGTTGATAATGCAGTGGATTTACAAGATACCATGAGGTTCCTCCTGAGTATTCTTCATTCTAAGTGAAGCTTAGCTATGTCCCCAAACCAGAGACAAAACCTAGCCTATCACCCACAGGTATTTAATAATTCTTCTTCGTTGCCTGATTTCTATTCTTATCATGTCAGCAGCACAAAAAAAGCACTTGCTAATGGCAAGGCCAGTCGAGAATTCAACATTCTGCTGTCATCAGTGGCTTGATCTAAACTTCTGTCATCTCAGTGAAATCTCCAATTAAAGTCTATGCGGGTTTTTGTTATCCTTATCTTGAAACAAGAATTTCAGGCAGTCTAGAGTGCTTCATTTTTGAGAGACTTAATGGGCTCACTGAAAACCATTGTACTAGAAGCGTAAACATTCCTCCCCAATATGCAGCTCTAGAAAAAAGAGTCTGGAACAGCTGGACTAATCTTCACTTAGCTATTGTTGCTCCTCAACAAAGCCCCTGCAATGAGATTTTTCTTTTCTTTTAGTCTTCAAGCCATAAAATAATGTGGTAGATGCTCTCCTAAGTTTCTTGACCTGTAGATGTTTCTGAAGTGTAGTTTAAACTTATTCAATCCTCAGCCCTTGGTAGATAATAATTTATCTTCTTTTTCTTATCCAACAAGCCATTGGTTTCCCTTTGTGCTGCTGCTTTAGCAAATAAATAGAACGTAGAAGAAATTACTGGAGGAAATCAGGTCTCTTCCTGTCCAAAGTTGTGCTACACCCATGCCTGGGTGAAGCAACTACCGGTGCCCTCTTCTGAGATCAATTTCTTGATATAGCAAAGAGAAGTCTAAAATTACTCTGCTTCTGGAAGTTTCTGGTGCTTCAGGAGTTGTTCTGAAAGAACAATCCATATTCAAAGACCTTATTCAAAGGGTTGAATTTCAGAATTACTGTCCTCAGACTCCTGTTTCTGACTGCAAGGTAAAGAGTGGTAACTAATCAATCATGCCACGGCCATTCACAAGGACTTTGTTTTCCAGGATAATTAGAGTTCTTTCAGGAGTTGGCCAAAGGTATTGACAAAGGAGATCAATAAATCTACTGCTACTGTTGATTCAGATCTGACTCACAACTTAGCCTGCTGAGGTTACATGGGGATGAACTAGGATCAGAGAAAATATGACAAGCTCAGGCTGCTACCTTATCAAAAACTGACAGGTTTAACTGTGATGCCAACAATCTCTTGCATTTCTTAGGTTTAATTAACTTTTCAGAAAAAAACCCCAAACATCAAATTACTATTTTGAGACAAAGTAGATTCTAGTTGATCTCATGCCCTCCCTCCATGACTGCTTTGTATGAGATGCTTCAGCAAGATATGAAGACAGTTGGGATGAGCAAGAGTTAGACCTTAGGAGTTGTATTAGACTCACGTTACACACAAACACACTCTGTAAATGTGGCCGTGGAGGATGGTAATTGATAAATACTCTTTATAAATTGAAACACATGACACTTTTTAAATTACTTACCTGCTTATAAACACTTTCTTCAAAGCTTTGTCCATAGCACATGTCTGAAAACTTCCCTTGTCTTGACCTTCTAGACACTTCCATAATTTAATCCTTTATGTTTTAAAACCTTGAATACTTCATCCACCACATTAGCCATGTAGCAGTGGCGACAGCTTGCCACCCACACCAAGATTTTGAGAATATCTGAAACATCTCTGTGTCTGTGGAACTGAACTGATTCCCAGGTCAACTACATGCCACTAGGTAATCAAATCACTCAGCATTGCAATATCCCACATGTGGATCTCAGAGGACAGTTTACTGTACACTCTGCGACACACAGAACACTATTTGTCACCTTTGGCACAAAGCACAGGGATTCTCTAATGTCTTACAACTGAGTAAATGGAGCTGCCAGCTGCACACTTGAATTTCAGTTTGTAAGTGTCCATGGACTGAAGCTGATTTTCCTACAGCCTACAGCAGAGTTCACTAAGGGGAACAGTCTGATCATCAGTCAGGTTCACATGGAAAACCACAAGAGGAGAAACTGAGTATATGAGCACGATGGCATAGAGTCACAGACTGGTTTAAGTTGTACAAGACCTTAGAGATCATCTAGTTCATCCCAGCCATGGACAGGGACACTGCTCACCAGACCAGATTGGCTAAAGTCCGATCCAACCTGGCCTTGAACACTTCCAGGGATGGAGCATCCACAACCTCCCTGGGCAGCCTGTTCCAGTACCTCAGCACCCTCACAGGGAGGAATTTCTCCCTAAGCTCACATGTAAATATCCCCTCTTAGAGCTTGAACCCATCTCTCCTTGTCCTATGTCTAATGTTCTGTAATTCTTTGAACAACAAAGCAGACAGTCTCTATTTCCAACACCACATATATGAGTTTAAAATTTGCCAGGCGATATCTTTTAAGGCATCACTGTCAGTGCCATAAAACTTGTCTGGACTGAAATTGCATGTCACGTATTTTAGGGGTAATCTGTGTAGCATGTGCAGAGCAGAAAACATCTACAACACCTCAATTTTTCCCTAGGGAAAGGCACACAAATTTTACCATGGTAAAACTGCAGGTGGCCACATGTTGAACATTAGATTTCCAGAGCCAACAAAGCTGAATCCACATTCCAGAAGGCACCGAGAATCAATACATATATTCACATTTTCAAGGAGAGCTGTTACATTTTCCTTCTCAGTGGATGTGTTAGTTGAACTCAGGGCTATAAATACCCTTCTGTTAAAACCATTGTTCAATTCCTCCAATGCGCTGACACAGAATCACAGAATGGCTTAGGTTGGAAGGGACTTCAGAGATCATCCAAACCAATGTCCCTGCCATGAGCAGGGATGTCTCTTGACTAGACCAGGTGGCTCAAAGCCTCATCAACCTGACCTTGAACATCTCCAGGGAGGGGGCCTCCACAACCACATATTCCAGAGTCTCGTCCACCTCATACCGAATCATTTCTTCCTAAGTTCCAATCTAAACTGATTCTCCTTCAGTTTAAAGCTGTTTTCCCTTGTCTTATCACTGGACACTCTTGTAAAAAGTACCTTTCCAGCCTTCCTGTAGTTTCCCTTCAAATACTGCAAGGTCACTAAAAAATCACCCTTAACCTTCTCTTCTTTAGGCTGAACGATCCCAGCTCCCTCAGTCTGTCGTTGTAGCAGAGGTGGTCCGGCCCCTGGATCATCCTTGTGGCCTTCTCTGGACTCATTTCAA
Organism: Rhinopomastus cyanomelas; assembly: GCA_013400115.1. Taxonomy (NCBI): domain Eukaryota; kingdom Metazoa; phylum Chordata; class Aves; order Bucerotiformes; family Rhinopomastidae; genus Rhinopomastus; species Rhinopomastus cyanomelas. The sequence goes on from VXBP01004235.1 coordinate 83,032, forward strand.
CAGATCACTGTCCCTCTTGTGGTGGGGACATCAGAACTCGACACAGTCCTCAAGGTGGGGTCTCACAAAGGTAGAAGAGAGGGGAAGAATGACCTCTCTTGCCTCTGCTGGCCACACTCCTCTTGATGCACCCTGGGACACGGTTGGTCTTCTGGGGCCCGAATGCACTGTTGGCTCATTTTGAGCTTTTAATTGATTAACACCTTCAAGTCCTTCTCTTCAGGGCTACTCTCAAACCACTCTGCACCCAGTTTGCATGGCACATGCTGCCAATGCTAAGCCAGATGATTTTTGAAATGCAGAACCACATTTTTTCTAAAAAGAAAAGAAATAATTCCTGCCACTGGAGTTCTTTTTTTATATTTGAATACTCCATATACACGTAACAGTAAATTTTCCTGTAGACGAGTAAAACAAACGGAGCTGTGTGCTGGCAGAGTTAAGGTTGATTTTTATTCCTCTCATTCTACTACTCACAGTCAGATCTGCATGGTGCTAAATCATATTATGAGCGCTTTATACAGCAAAAAGCAGCATTTTAGCACATTAAATACTGAAGTAAAGATTAATGGGAAAATATTTCTGTTTTTTCTTGAGCTTCTCCCTTTGATTCCCTTGTCCTACTGAGTCTTTTAGCAGCAGATGCCATGATCATCAAGTACTCATGTATTGGAAAATTCATGAGCTCTACAAAAAATATTATTGCTTTGTAATGCTAACACCAAGCATCACTAGTTTCTAGTCTCTCCTCAGTTTAAAACTGAGTATTATTTTATATGAATCCCACATATTCCAGCTTAAATCTGAGCTATCTTATGCCTGTCACAAGTCAATTCATTGATATGTTCTAATTCTACCTGTTTATGAGTTTTCACACCATCTTCTCATCTTTCTTTCACAGAGTGATAATGGATTTGCAAGATCTTTTTGAATAGTTAAATATGCAACAAAGTGAGCATGGGTGCCAGTTTAAAGTGGTTCATTTACATCAGCCACACTACAAAAGAGCACAAATGAAGCAGCGAGTCGCAGCACAAGAAGGCGGATTATTTAGTGGAAGCAACTCTTTCATGCCAAGAGAGATCGTGAGAATAACACCACAACTTCCAACATCTCCTATGTACATAACTCTTGACACTACTACACCATGTCCTACGAATCATTCTCAGACTTGTGACAGGATAAAACTCTTGATTATATGAAGCATATGAAGACAAATTAATTTTAGCATGCTCAGTTTTCTGTTAATGATCCTAAAAAGTGGCCAAATCTTACACCTTTAAATATAGCCTGAGAATTATCTCGAGTTGCTCCACAGCCAGTTTTTTTGGCATGGAACATGAGTTTGATTTTGCTCAATTACATTCATGCATTATACATCCACGACTCAGCATAATTGTATAACATTAGGGCTGTTGAGCAGAATACATAACGTAATGATTTACAAATGGGATCAAACCATAAAAAAGGTCTGTGTTGACCTTACTCAGTCATTACTATTCATGTTTCCAATCCAAATATGGTCTGTCCTGGAAAAATCCTCTCAGGGGTTGAGCACCACATTAGAAATTAGTATCTTTGCACTGCACTACCCACAGCCAACTTCGTACAGGATACACCATTACGAGACTTCCTGAAATAATCAACAAACAGAAAACAGGGATTCATTAATCAATAAGTGGGCACGATGTTATTACAGCAATCAAATCAGACAACTCGGGACATATTGCTTTATAGGCAAGATTTCTTCCTTACAAATATTCTCCACAATTGATGGCAGTGATCTTTTGGCAATCCCAAAAAAATATCCTCGGTCTACTTCGGCAAAAACAGATCGCAGTGGGGAGAACCACATGGTTTGCACAGCCAGACTCTAGAGCAAAGGAGGAAAATGTTTTTTAAATGTGCTCAGTGTGAAGCAGATGAGAGCTTTACTTTTCAGCAGCAGTATTTGTTTAATAAAAGCAATGCACAGACAATTCAGCACTGATACGGGACCTCAAGAGCCGAGTTGCCGGCTGAGTTCCACTCTATTGGGCTCTGTCAGCTGTGGGAGTAGATAAGCATCAGCTCCAGCTTATGAATTTTTGTTAATGCAGACTGAAGTCCTTTTGTAACAAACACACTCAGGCTCTTTGTTTATAGGGCACAATTCAGAGCAAAATCAATTACACAGAGCAAGTGAAAAGAGAAATAAGAACCTGCAGCAATAATGGATTAAAATCACACATATGGTCCAGGGACAAACAAAACTGTTTCATTCTTCCATCCTAATCTTGTTTGACGGAGGAGATATCCAAGAGATGGAGTTCAAGTTGCCACTGAAGTCTGCAACAACCTCACCCATCTCATTAGAATCATAGAATGTTCTAGGCTGGAAGGAACCTCTAGAAGTCATCTAGTCCAACCTTCTTACACAGGGACAACTCTACCTAGGTCAGGTTGCTCAGAGACTCATCAAGCCTGATCTGAAATGACTCCAGGGATATGGCCCACACCACCTACCTCTCCAGTCAGCCCATGAATAGACCTTCTGCCTCAGAACCTTCTGGTTACTCCTCTATACCTCAACTTTCCAGATGACAGAAATCTTCAAAGTTAGTTTAAATAAAATAAAGCAAAATATAATGCACAGCCTATCGGTTTGAAGCCCTGAGGGCAAACGGTGCCTGAGGTGATGTGCTTGCAAAAATAATTAGCATTTTACCTGGGATACATTTTGATGGAAGGGGTAGATATTCTGAATCATAGAATCATTTGGGTTGGCAAATCAGTAAAGATTTGGTGTTCCAGCCTGATTTCAAAAGCTGAGATCTGCGAAACCAATGATTAAAAAACTGAATTATAGAATCTTTTAAGTTTGAAAAGACCTTTATGATCATTGAGTCCAACCATATACCCTACTTTACTAAGTCCACTATTAGACCCATGAAGCAGCAGATTGCATTTTTGGTCAAAGCAGAAGTATGGGAATGAAGATCCTTGAAAGATTGCTTCTGCTTTGTGTTGGGACAAGGGAAAAGTAGCTGGATTAGGTCTCTGATTATAAGGAAACAGGTATAACAGATCAACTGAATATTAGTCCATGCAGGAAAAGAAATCAATGTGTTTTGTCTCTGACTGGTGCATATGTAACAAATACAACAACAAAGAAGCTATAATCCCTCTCACAGGGAAGGAAGTAAGCCTTTCCCATCCCATCCAGCCTTATCCGATGGCCTCATGTGTAGCTCTCTCTAGTTATTAGTTTACAGGCTGTAAACATCTTAATGTGAGACACCCTGAAGGACAGTTTGTCTGCAAACTTTCCTTTCTGCTTTTTTTCCCTCCCTTTTTTATAAATGGAAGTTAATTAGACTTGATTTTAGTCCTTTCTTTTGTGAGATCCAAATCTGCTGCTTGCACGCTGTAGCTTCTGGCTACACTGTGATCAAGTGTCCCTGAAATGCCAGAAAGTCCAGAAGCTGCTAATTTAAGCAGGTTTCCTGTTTCCTGCCTACCCTCCACCACCACCACCACCATGTTTTCCATTCCAGTTGAAGGGTTTATATCTAAGAGCAAGGACTGGGATTAGTCATGAAGGAGGATTGATTGACTGAATTCTTGCACACGTGTTCAGACACAGCATTTGTATAAACTAACCTAACAAAAAAAAAAAAANAATAAAAAGAAAAGGAAGCTGCAGTATTTGACTATTCACATAGAATATGACTCATTCCATCCCATGTATTTTTAGAGGACTATTCTAACAGGGCACCAATAGAAATCAAAATAATGTAGTCTCAGCTGCAGAATCTATTACATGTTACTTTGTCAGCCTCTGTCACTTCTCATAGACACATCTCAGATCTGTGTGCAAGATGCTAACATGAGTCTTCTCACCGTTTCTTTTCTCTGTCCCATCCACCACGGGGTTGCTGAGCAGACACTTGGAGTCAGGCTGATGTATCTACACCATCTATCACTTTCCACAGCTGACATGCCAAATCCATTGCCTCTTCCCTTTTTTATCCACAGAGTAAACTGGGCAACAAACTAAGGAGCAAAGAGGTGTGACAGCCCAACAAAATGGGAGGAATGGAGCCAACGGAGCAGAGAAGCAATTCCTACAACTTCACAGCATTTTGTACAACTCAAAGGAACCCTCAGACAGAAGCTAGTGCCACATAGTGACTCTGTTACAGGGCACAGTGTGTGCTCCGGACAGGCAAACAGCAAGCTGCAGGACATGGATTCACAACAGAACCCTCTGGGTTTGTGAATAGTGGTCAGTGGACACATATTTTAAGTGACCAGCACCGAGGGAGCTAATCTTATTCTTAACACACCAACCCATGCCAACTGGCGTATAGAGCTCTTCAGAATCACAGATGTCCACATTTCCTCCCCTAGAAAAACTTGGACAACATGTACTAAATGTCACATTATTCACTGAAACAGCATGAGTTAGAGTCAAGCATCTTTGGGGTAATCAGCAAACCAGAAGGACTTTTGAAAAAGCAACATCAAGGTCAAGTAGCAGTGACACAAATATAGCTGGTTACAGTCTGTCCTCTGACTTGTCTTTCTCTACATTTTGTTGTGGTAATAACCCATTTATGATTATTAAGACAGAAAGCTTTCCTTTGACCCATCATAGAGTTTCTGCTGGCAGAGTGATTTTGTTGAAGAGTCCGATTCCTCTTCAGTTTCGGGAACACAGGCTAAGTCCCAGTTCCAGCATGTCATTATCACACGCAGTGTGGTAACAAAACACCAGGGTGTTTTTACCTAAAAACATGTACCTTTTGGCTTCACCTCCTCTATAAGGGACATGGAAACACTAAACATAAGGCAGAAGCTCAGCGCTTCCCTACAAGAGGAAGATTATTCGACCTGACTGCACCGACTTTCATGAAGTGCTGATAACGTTGAGAACTTGATTCACTGTGTTAAGAACCACATGGAAATTACACTAAAATTTACTCTGGTTCAGGAAGATGTCCATTACATGAGGGCAAACACTTTGTCTGATAAAAAAAGATGGTTTTCCATCCTGCAATCATTCACAAATATCCTGTCAGGTCAGCCCTCCTGTGGGGCTGCCCTCTGCACTCCTTGCCGGAGTATCTGGGCATCATAGCGCAGAGTCTACATATAGAGACCTTGTGAAAGGAGGGACCTCAAGCAGATTCATAATAATTATCTCCACCAGAAGTTGTGCTAAAGATGCAAACTGAACTTTTCATCCTCAGGGGAAGATTTTTGTAGCAGCAATTTATCATTATTATACCTCCAGAGGAAATTTAACTAGCGAGAGTTTAAGTTGAAGAAAAATACATATAATATCTTAATGGATCACACTTGACACAGACAGTATTTGAGGTGCTACATCAAGGTCCCCTCTTCAAGATTCGTTCTAGATAGTATTCATTTGTGGCTAAAGAAGGTATTTGAACATGAACTCTCAAAGTTTTGATCTATTTTTCAACAGAGCTTTCCTGATCTCTGATAGCATGGTGTTACAATTACCTGTCTTGCTTTAGCAGAGATGTTTCTTAAAGGTGTGAAGTCCAGATACTTTTGGCAAAAGCAGCATTTTGCTCACCAGCTCCTGTTCATGATATGCACACAGGTCACCATGCCTGGGCTTGCATCTGCAAAGACATAAAGCCACACCTGGAGTAATGGGGGCAGTTCTGCAGTTTCACTTCAAGAAGGAGGTGGAAGGACTAGAGCAGTTCCAGGAAAGCAACAAGGCTGGGGAAGGGACTGGAGGGAAAGTCTGATGAGGAGAGGCTGAGGGAGCTGGGGGTGTTTTGCCTGGAGAAGAGGAGACTCAGGTGGGACCTCTTCCCTCTCTATAACTCCCTGAAGGGAGGTTGTCAGCTGGGGGTTGGGCTCTTCTCCCAGGCAACTAGCAACAGGATGACAGTGCAGGGACTGAAGCTGCCAGGGGAGGGTTAGGTTGAATGTTAGGAAGCCCTTCCTCATGGAAAGGGTGATCAGATGCAGAAATGGACTGCCCAGGGTAGTGGTGGAGTCCCCATCCCTGAAGATGTTTAAGGACAGAGTTGCTGTGGCCCTTAGTGCCCTGAACTGGCCAATGTGGTGATGTTAGGTCATGGGCTGGGAAGGTTTTGAGTTTCTTTCAGAAAATTGAGAAAACCATGGTAGGGTTGGGTTGACTGTTACACTGGATGATCTTGTAGGTCTCTTCCAACCTTACTATGAGTAAGACCTGCAAGTAATCACATGATAAAAGCACTGTCTAGGATCATAGCGGTGCAAAGAGACTTTTTCTGTTCTGAGGAAGATAGTCCTCTGCATGACTATGTCCACCGTGAACACGTCAAGTCCTGCAACTGAGAAACAAATTTTCCTGCATGGAGAATTAAGCCCCTCACTTAAAGTGGGGGAGTATGCAAGATTAAACTCATCCACTGCTATCTCTGACACATACCCAGGTTCTGGCATAGTGGCAAACTTCCCTACTGATCGGCTCCAACCTTCTTTCCCGTTCTAACATTTCCTTGAAGAGCCATATGCCAAGGCATGAGCTCAGTTCTGACTTCAGAGAACCACCTACTGAATCGGCTCCCGGGCCATCCTACATTTCCATTCAAGAATCTCCTCAGCCTAAGGTCTGGACATGTGATGTAATCATCACCCAAGGCAAAATGGATATAAAAATAAACAGACACTTATAAACAGAACCTACGGAAAAATGTGTCTTTGCCACATGGGACTGGAAGGTAGAACAGTTCTCTTTAGGGAAAAAAAAAGAATGTAATTTATAAAACATATACACTGCTTTCCTATTACTCCTTTTCCTTACCTTTAATAGCAAACCCCAGAGAAAGCAATTTATGCTGCCTAAAACCAGCAGCATCTCTTGTAAAATATACATGCCAAATTATATAGTGAACAGGAAAAAAATACAACAGTGGTTGTTAGTCCATTAGTTTTGGTTTTTTTCTGTAGGTTTCCTCTCTTTTTATTTTCAACACTCTTCACAAGCTACAAAAACTCTAACAATGAAAAACCTTCATGCACAGACGGGACAATGAGGTTTTCAGTCTGATTAAAACAAAATAAAAGGAAGGCCATGTGAAAACACCTGCTCATGTCTTCTGTTCCCTGAACAAAGCCTAAAAAATATTAAAGGGATCGCGTTAGGGGTCTTCTTTAAGGACCTAATAGCAGTTTTACGTCAACAATTCAATACAGAAGGAAGCAACTTGTTTGTTTAAATTGTCACCAGACGAACAGGGCAAAAGAGGTTTTCAGGGGTAGTCACTGCGTGGAGAAATTCCGAATGAATAATTACCAGAAACATAATAGCCTTGAAAAGCCAAGTGCTCTGTCACTTCTAATAATCCTTCTCCCTTCCTCACAGACAAGGCGCTCTGTAAGGTGACATTGATAGTAGAAGAAATAGAGCTTCTCATAATAAAGCCATGCAGTATTGGCTCCGTCCCTAAATATTTGGATAGCATTAAAGATCATTCTCCTTCATTACGATGCTCCTGGGGAGTCACTCACGACACCCGGAATAAATCAATAAATCAGTGGGAATGCCTCACAGTGCTAATACGCTTTTTTGAAAAGAACAAATACAAGGATTAAAGTCCTGATTATAGAGGAAATAATGAAGATGTGCGATGGAACTGTAGATTATGTATTGCTGAAGGTGTCCCATTTAATTACTACACCCACCATTTTCACTCTCAGAGAGGAAATTTACCCTTCAAAGCATCATTTTTACCTGACAATACTGACTCTGCTATCATCTCTGCTTGTACAGTTAATGGTTTATACAGTGCTGACATGAAATTTGTTGGGCAGATTTTATTCTAACCATTCAAGAGGTAGAAACCAGTGACATCTTGATTTTCTTGACAGCAAAGTATTCCCCAGCTTCAGAAAAGTTCAAGTTCAACCTTCTCAACATTCTCCTTCTGCTTAGATCTAACCTCTTCAAAATGTTTTGTCAAGCTCTTTGGAACGATGAGCTGTCCGAATAAATATGACAGTTAGGATGGAGTGAGACAGGGAACTCACAGTATGATCCTCTATAAGGGTGACATTCCATACTGGAGGTAATCTGGTTGCCTGCAGGGCTCAGTAAGGTGGTTGTTGTTTTTCCAGGGAAAGCCAAACTAAAAGAAAAGACAGACTTTTCTTGCTCCCATCTAATACTGAAGGATGATTTCCATTAGTATTTCTTTTCAATTCAGTAGTAGGTTTCAGGGAGGTAACAGTGTATTTTAGCACCTTAAAACGAGCAGATCAATTGGAAATAGCAGTGAGAACTTGGGAAGAATTGACTACTGCATGGAAACATGATGAGAGGCAGTTAAAATCACAGTGGTTTAATAAAATAATAATTGATTTACCCCTGTTTTATAATAAAACCCTTTGGTGTTGCTTTCCAAAAAGATTGACACGTCAACCTTTGCTTTTTCTTGTGGGAGAGGCGGAGAGGAGCAGGCACTGCATCATTTAAGTAAATTGCATCAATTACTTGTAAATTCTTTCAAGGAAAATTAGAATATTTTTAGGTCTTGTTGAAGAGATTTCAACATAGTTGCAAGTTTTAAACACTGAAAACTTTGACCTGTGGTCTAAAATAACAAACAAAGAATACTGTAGTGTAACAACTAGGATTCCTAGTCACCCGAGTGTTTTGCTGCCATGTAGATAAAAAGGCTTTATTTGTGGATATCACATCGAAATGTCACATTGAAATATTTAGTTTCAGGTTCTCATTTCCACAGATTTTGGAAGAAAACCTGAATATTAATAAAACCTGAAGCTGGCTGGTTGGTAATGTAGTCACACAGCTTAACTAATGACATCGGGGAAAGAAACGTGGAGGCAGACATCAAGGAGAGGAAAAAAGAAAGCTGTTACAGTTGAAAAGTGACGGGAAGTGAATGAGGTATGAAAAGTATTTTAGACAAAGAATCACTATGAAAAAAAGTATCTGTAGGGCTCTGGATAGACAGCAGGAGTGAACGAGAAACAGTAGGTAGGTGCTAAATGGGGCTGGTTACGAATTCCTGTTCACACAAAATGGATTACATGTGGGCAGCATTTTTCACTGATGTTTTTGTTTTCCCAGTTACTGATTCCAGGATCTTATTATTGAGACGATGAGTAGCAGTAGTTTCAACTTTGAACTTGACCCCAAGGATTAAAATATGGAAATTGCTAGCACAGGGGACTTTTGTTGCGTTCTTTTGTAATCTACGACTTTTGAATGAATAACCATACGATTTCATATGAAATGCGGTTGTACAGCCCAAGATCACCTCACCAGTTGGTTTTTCAGTCATTCCCCTTGCAGTGAGGCTTTCAAATTTTCCATTAAGCAACCAGCAGCATTCACTCCTCCTCCACCCAGGTCCAGTGAGAATGACCAATGGTCTTATTCAGCCTGTGCTTCTCCACACCTCAATTAGCAGGTGTTGCAGTAAAGTAATGGTGCTCAGAGAGTCACAGTTCTTCTCCACAAGAAGAACAGAGTCTCTTAGGGGTTTTTGCCTTTGGGTTTATTGGGGTTTTTTTTAATACTATAGGCTCCTAAACCCACTGCCTTTCTGGAGAATCCACATCAGCAATGCCCTGGTGCACTAGGTTCTCCTACCATGATAACCTCCATTTATCACACCTACGATGAAGATAGTTCCTGGCCTTTCCGTAGGAGAGAAGGTCAAAAATAAGTATTTACTGTCCTAAGAACACACAGCCAAGGATCTTTGGGATCATTTGGTTAAACCATTCACAATCTGTGGATAAAAGCTGTGTAGGCACATGTAAGGTGGAAATGTTTTGGTCCCAAACTGGACCCAAAATTATACCTCGTCTAAACTCTTACACCTTATACAACCTGACTATAAAACACCATCTTGATTTTCAAACTGATTCTTATTGTTTTGGGGATTTTTCTAAAAGAAACTGCAATTCAGGAGGATTTGAAATGTTCTCTGTAGATTCCACTACTTTTGAATGTGCTTTGCTGTGAGCATTTCCTCAGCAGGTAACTCCCCGCTACTGCAATTACTTCTCAAAAGTTACTTCTATCTTTTTGAAGATATTCATTGGGCCATACAAAAACCTTTATAAGCTGCCACAGCTTTTTATAAAACAAAATTACCTGAAAATCCTTAGGCAGGGTGGTTTTACCTCTCAAGTCCTGTCATGAGTTTTTAGATCTCACTCTAATTTATGTCAGGGTCTACTGTCAAGAGCTGGCAAGCACAACAGGGACAAACTGAGAGACAAATAAAGGCTCTATCAAATGTTTATAGACCCATAGGACAAAAAATTATGTCCATATTACCCTCCAGTTGTAAGTCACTGCCTTGAGAATGATTAAGTCCTGGATGATGGAGTGATTTGTAAATGGATGCTCAGGATAAAGCTGTGACCTAGAAGTTACATGAAGATTTCCTTAGCTCCTTCATGTATCCCGAGCCATACAGAGGTCTCTTTTGCCCCGGTGGGGATAACTAGTCACTTGAGCCAGAAATTTCCACTGTGAGAGTCTCGAGTTTATGTTTGTTTTGCAGAGAGGTCCAGTCTACCTCTGCACAACCCTCGCTTCAGGAAATTGTTAATTGTGTTGTACTTGTGGCAAATCAAGAGATCCCTCCAAGGCTGTTTACTGAATGCTTGTTTTTCCAGTTAATCTTTCTAATCCCTTGGTGTTCTGATTTTTTTCCCTCAGATATATTTCAGTCTTCACATTTTATTGAAATAGACTGGCTCGTCACACGTGCAGTTTGGGATAATCTCATGAGTTATGGAGTTGGTGTTTCTGGCTCTCTCCTCCACTGTTTCAGCGGGAGAAGTTGTTATTCCTAAAGACACAGACAGATTAAGGAGTAATCTTTTCTTTTTAAAACTATATGGATAGTTAAACAAGGACCATTCAACAACACAACTACAGCTGCATCCATTACTCCATTTGTTCAACAGTTTTAATGAAAAATTTAAATTCCTTTTGATTTAAAGGAAAAAAATATTTCTGTTGTTTTTGTTTGGTTTGATGTTTGGCTTTTTAAAGTTTTGTAGCTGAAGATTTTAGTGCAAAGCTTTTGGTAGCCACTGTCTGTCCCAGAGCCTCAGGCTATGCACATAGTCCACAGATATACTAAAATAAACTCCAATATTTGATAACTATCATTTTAGTGAAGCTAGAGTGTCTTTCACCTCCGTCACATATTCCAATACTGTCTTGCTATTCAAGCCGACCAAGTGTTGATGGAAAGCATTCCTTGACTGCAAGCTACCTGTGCTAATGTTTCAGAGTATCCAACTCAAGCCTCTTTAGCTTGTTTCTTCAGGAAGCAAATATTATCAGTGAGCAACTACTGAACTTCAGTTATTCCTTCAGTCTTTACCAGAGCTACGAATTCAACAAAGTCAGTTGTTTGGTAATTTGAAAACTATGTGCTAAATCAAAGTCAACATAACACATTAGACACTGGAATGGGCTGCCCAGGACAGCTGTGGAGTCCCCATCCCTGGAGGTGTTGAAGGACAGCCTGCCTGTGGCCCTTAGTGTCCTGGTCTGGCAGATGTGGTAATAATAGGTCATGGGCTGGGCTGGCTGAGCTCAGAGGGCTTTTCCAGCCTCAATGATTCTATAATTCTGTGTTTCAATTCTGTTTCTTGTAACAAACCAGGACTATTCAAAATAACAAGAATCTGAAATAGCAGTGATGTTTCCAGAACATATATTGATTCTATTTTACAGTGGACTCTTAACATTTCTATGGTTACGTGCTCCATAAGCTGTTTGTTTGATCAAATATTCCTTGAGGCAGTACGATTAAAACTTTCAGTTTCTTTTTAATAGCTTCTGTTTGTCGGAATAGTCACTTTGGAGGCTTTATGTTTGCTCTACAGCTTTAACTGTATTATCCTGCTTCTCCTTGTTACAGTACTTCAGAGCACATTCCTCTCCCTGTTTAAGTAAAGAGTCTTAAAGCATTTGTTGTCCTCAAAAAGCATGAAAACGATAAATGGGTGGGGATTGCATTTTAACACTATCTGTAGAACATAATGCCTTCAACAGCTAGGAATTAAACTGTATCATCGAAGATGCATTCATAGGTCATAATTTTGAATAGCCAACATAGCTCTTCTTTTTGTTAAGGAAAGCAGTCTTATTCCCAGGCATGGGCTCTTCTCTTTAGGTCTTTTAATAAGGTAAAAGTGGTTCCACAGGTCTTTGTCAACAATACCTGGGTCTGTATTCTCCTTATAACCTAAAAGTCTACAGATTTCACAAAAGAAACTCTTATGATTGAGGCTGAATGATGACTGAAATGTGATAAACTTACTGTATAAACTCCCTAAGGACTTTGCAAAGCTAAGATACCTCTTATTGACAAAATCAATTCTGAAAGAATATCCAGATGTTGCACAAATTGAGATGGAGGTTACTTTAGTGAATGCGAGTTGCTATAGAATGACTGGAAGTCTGGAAATGAGACCAACTGCAGAGAAGTCACTGATGACACTTTACACACATTAACCATACAAGAATCTTTTAGCTTATAGTCCCTAGATGAGAACTCTCCAGGAGTACAGTTAACTGCTTTTTTGCCTCATCCATTTGAGGTAAACACTGCTGATAAACCAACAAATCAAAAGGCAGCTAACCTTTGGCGCCAGTTGTGCATTGGTGTGCCAGAGCCATCTACCTGCAGAGCATGCTTCATACCTTTTGTTTCACAGGATATGGAGTAAATGACACAACACATGCCCTGATCTCCAAAACTGATTAGCGACAATAACATTTTTGCTCAACATCAACACTTTGGAGTGGACCATCCTAACACAGGCATTACTGAAAACTCAGAATCACAGAGTTAGTGAGGCTGCAAAAGACCTCTGAGAGCTCAACCAGCCCAGCTGATGACCTAACATCACCACATCAGTCAGATCAGGACACTAAGAGCTGCATCCAGTCTGTCCTTCAACATGTCCAGGGATGGGGACTCCAC
>VXBP01004236.1:0-44176 GCA_013400115.1 Rhinopomastus cyanomelas
CCCCCTCCCGCTGCCGCACCGGCCCCAGGAAAGCCCCGCTGGCGGAAGTGGTGGACCAGGGCGGCAATGGCGGCGCACGGGGCAGAGGAGCCGCTGCTGCAGCGGCGGCGGCTCTCGGCGCTTTCCGTGTACCGCCGGGCGGCGAGGGCTGGAGTCGGGCGGCGGGAGCAGCGGCGTCGCGGGACAGCGCGGACCGGGGGCGGCAAACGGGCCAAGACACGGTCGAGGCGCGGCGGGGCGGAGGACGGTGGGGCCGCGCAGCCTGGGGTTCCGCCGCCTTCGCCACCGCTCTCTCCGCCGCCCTCGCCGCCACCGGCCGCCGGCCCCGCGGAGCGGGCCAAGGCAGCGCCCCGCAGCCCTGAAGCGAAGCAGCCTGGCGGCCCCGCGGCGGATTGCAGTGGCGGCCCTCGGGCGGCGGGAGAGGAGGGCGGTGGCGGCGTGCCCGCGCTGCTGCGGCGGCTGTCGCGGCTGGAGGACAGTCGCCAGCGGGCGGCCGAGGCGTTCCGGTGGATGGTGGCGCCGGTGGAGCCCGGACAGTTCACGGCACGGTACTGGGAGCGGGCGCCACTGCTGGTGCGGCGGGGCGAGCCGGGCTACTACGCCGGGCTCTTCTCCACAGCCGACCTGGATCGGGCTCTGCGCAGCGGCCACGTACACTTCGGCAGCCATCTGGATGTGACCAGCTACGCGCAGGGCGAGCGAGAAACCCACAACCCGAGCGGGCGTGCCCTGCCTGCCGTTGCCTGGGACTTCTACCGCAACGGCTGCTCCCTGCGGCTCCTCAGCCCCCAGGCCTTCTCACCCACCGTGTGGCACCTCCTCTCTGTCCTGCAGGAGCACTTCGGCAGCATGGTGGGTGCCAACACGTACCTCACGCCGCCGGGGACGCAGGGCTTTGCCCCCCACTACGATGACATCGAGGCCTTCGTGCTGCAGCTGGAGGGGAAGAAGCACTGGCGTGTCTACGGCCCCCGCACAGATGCGGAAGTGCTGCCACAGTTCTCCAGCGCCAACCTCACGCAGGCTGAGCTTGGTGAGCCCATGCTAGAGACAGTGTTGGAGGCTGGGGACCTGCTGTACTTCCCCCGCGGCTTTATCCATCAGGGCAACTGTCTCCCTGATGCACATTCACTCCATATCACTGTGTCTTCATACCAGAGGAATTCCTGGGGGGACTTCCTGGAGAAGCTCCTCCCAGCTGCCCTACAGATAGCTTTGGAGGAGGATGTGGAATACCGGAGAGGTGTTCCCATGGACTACCTGGGGTACATGGGGGTTGCCAATTCAGACACAATCGATGCTCGCCGAACAGCCTTCATGGAGAAGGTGCAGAGCCTGATAAAGAAACTTGTTGACTATGCACCTATTGATGCTGCTGTGGATCAGAGAGCAAAGTCATTTCTTCATGACTGTCTCCCTCCAGTGCTTACACAGAGTGAAAAGGCACAGAGTGTATATGGCTTCCCAGCCCGATGGCAAGATGATCACCCCTGCAATGTTGATATACTGATAACAAAAGATACAGAAGTGCGTCTCCTCTGCCACGGCATCATTAGATTGTGTAATGAAGAAGGAGGTGTGATGCTGTATTACACAACAGAAAACTCAAGAGTGTATCACAAGGAAGAACCCAAGTTCCTTGAGCTAGATCCTGAGTATACAGACAGTATTGAATTTCTCCTGTCGTCCTATCCAAATCATGTCCGCGTGAATACCTTTCCTTGCGAAAACTTGGAGGACAAGATTTCTTTAGCTATGCTTCTCTTTGAGAAGGGCATTCTGACTACAAAGATGCCTCTGGTACAAATGTAACTTTATTTTTTTTAATATGATAAACATGCCTTTGTTTAAAAAATGCTCTGTCTTGTTCTCATACCTGCTAGGTGTGAATCAGCAGTCTGGATTGATTATCTCACCCTGGGTGCAAGAAACCTGTCCTGATTAATACAGATACCTGGTGTAGGAGCAGTTCTGCATAGCTGAAGGACTAGAGAAAGGAAATGCTTGATTTATTATTTCTGTGCTCTTGCCAGCCATGTATTGCTGCCCCCTAGGTGAGGTCAGGAAGCTGTTGAGCTTTCTTGTAGTCTGTGTTTACAGTTGTAATGCGGCCTGCCTTTCTGCAGGGAGTACTGTCCTTGCTCACAGGCAGGTGAAATGACTCTCACTATGTGCCTGTGCTGTATTGCACTGTACATAGAGCATGGCCTTTGGGCTCATGCTGTGCTCCAAAGATCCCTTGACCACACAAAAATCTCTTCCTGAAAGTGAAGCCCCCAGGCAGCTCACTGTCAGTCCCACCAGTTAGACCACTGGTATGGCCTTGCTCCTGTCCAATAGTGGATCAAGATATTCTCATGCAAAGGTGAGCTGCTGCATTTGAAATGCTTCAGGCTCTTTCTCTTTTTCAGTCTGATAATTGCAAACCGCCCTGGTGACAGAGTAATATCCCCCACTGGTTTTCCCACAGCAGCACCTAGCAAGGAAACTATTGGTTCTTTCAAGGCAAATGTGGCAACCTCTGATACTGTGAGTCTCATGCAAGTGCAAAATTAGTTTCATGTCAGGACCTAAGGAGTTGCCTGAATACATGCTCAGCCATGTGGCTAGTTCTTGTAAATGCTCACAAGCCTCAGATGCATGTTTCCACAATCTTGCTTTATCCTTACAGTCAACAGGTGAGGGATAGCCTGTCTTTAGAGTTTCCTACAAGCCTCTGGGTTTTGCAAGATGATACCCTCATACTACTTGTTTAGGATTTCAGTCTACACTGTCTTCCAAACTTCCACATATGCAACAGCCATTATGCCAGCCTTACACTGCAGCTTTTGCCCATGTGCTTCTGCTGAGTTGTGAATGCTGGGCTGTGTGAAATCACCTTGGGAGCCCTCTGAGGTGCCCCTGGAGCCCCCTTTGTGTCTGGACTCAGAAATGCAGTTGCTGTGCAGGTCTTATAGAATCATAGAATCACTACGGATTGGAAGGGACCTCGAAAGATCATCCAGTCCAATCTGCCTGCAACAGCAGGATCACCTAGACCAAGTCACACAGGAACCCGTCCAGTCGGGTCTTGAACATCTCCAGTGAGGGAGACTCCACAACCCCCCTGGGCAGCCTGTTCCAGTGCTCTGTCACCCTCACTGTGAAGAAGTTCCTTCTCAGGTTGATGTGGAACCTCTTATGTTCCAGCTTACAACCATTGCCCCTTGTCCTATCACTACATGACACCGAGAACAGCCCAGCTCCATCCTCCTGACACCCACCCCTCAAATATTTGTAGACATTAATGAGGTCACCCCTCAGTCTCCTCTTCTCCAAGCTCAAGAGACCCAGCTCCCTCAGCCTCTCCTCAGAAGGGAGGTGCTCCACCTCCTTTATCATCTTTGTTGCCCTACGCTGAACTCTCTCCAGCAGCTCCACAACCCTCTTGAACTGAGNCACTAGATACAGGCCTCCAACTAGACTCTGTCCCATTGACCACCACTCTCTGACTTCTACCCTGTAGCCAGTTTACAATCCACCTTACTACCCAAAAATCTAGGCCACACTGCCTCAGTTTGGCTTCAAGGATACTGTGAGAGACCGTGTCAAATGCCTTTCTTAAGTCAAGATAGATCACATCCACGGTTCTGCCATAATCCATCCACCTGGTTACGCCCTCATAAAAGGCTATCAGGTTGGTCAAGCATGACTTTCCTTTTGTAAAGCCATGCTGACTGTCCCTAATGACCCTCCTGTCTTCTGACCCCCTCTGTCTTTTCATCCTCACCAGAGGATCCGCAGCCCCCACATCATGATTCAGCCCCCTGGCAAACAGCTCATGTGTCAGCAGTGCCCTTCCTGAGCTGCTCTGTGTCCTTGTAACCATGGGTGCCTGCGCCATTGCTCCTTGCAAGTGCAGGTGGTCATACCATAGGCCTCTGTGCCACAGGCAACTCCATGGCAGGTGACTGCACTGACTACCGTGCCAGGGGACAGGCTGTGCTGAGCCCAGCCTGCCGCGGGCACTGCCAGACTGCACTGAGGGCTGCAGGCAGCAGTACTGTTTGTCAGTACAGTGAGTGCCCCTCAGTTGCAACCTCTGTGCCTCGGTGTGGGAGGGACCAGCACCAGGCCTACAACACGGACAGACCCTGTCTGTGCCACCAGGCAATGGGGTGGATATGGGATGCTGTTGCCTGAACTAACTTGGGCACTAGGGCCAGCTCTGGTCTGATGGGTCTCTGGAGGTGTTGCATCCTCCAGATACCACACCATGGCTGGAGAGAAGTGTTTCACAGGGTGTACTGCAGAGCTGGGCTGGGCAGGACTGTGTAGGGGTGAAGGGAAGGTAGGGGAGGGCAGGGCAGGGCAGTGCAGGGACAGCTAAGGCAAAGCAATATCAAACAGGCAAGTCAAGGCAAATGATGCAAGTAATAGTGCACATGTTTTTTGAATACTTTGGTATTTTGGCTGTTCTGTAATTCTGTTTTCAGTTGTGCTGATGCTTGCCTTGGACAATGTTCAGCATTAGTTCACTGAATTTTGAGTGTATCCTTTGAAGTATTTGGGAGACCTCTCTTCTTGACAGGCATTTTCTCTTCATCACTGGGCATGCATATAACTTATGAAAAGGAAGAGTTTTGATAAGCAAACTAGAACAATGTTTGTGATTCTGAACAACAGAAATTATAGAAATATGCTCCTCCCCTTGCCCCACTTCACCAGGACCAAAGAGTCAATTTTGAACCAGCTGGCCATCTATGATTGTGGACAAGACAGCATAAGGCTCCCTCAGAGGATCAGGGTGATGTCTGGGAGGAGTTCTTGGTTTTATTTTTTCCCACCAGCAAGCACAATCAGGTCTGAAAGACCCCAGTTGACAGATGCATTTTCACTGAATTAATATTGTTCATACGTTCATGAGTCTAACTCAAATAACATGTCTGGATATGCTCAGAGCTATTAGTAGAATTCTCATTTTCTGTCATTTTCTTGAACTTTTTCAATCAGACATTGGGAATAGAGGTAGCATTTGAATCACTCTTCATTGAATATATCATATGCAATATCCCGTTTTCTTCTCTGATGCCCTGTGAACTTGAAATAAATTTCTGTTCTTTCCATATGACTGTGTCCTCTCCACATAGACACTGTCTTCAGTCGTACTTTAAAGTGACCTCCACCATATGCACCTTTTGGTGCAGAGGTTTCACTATATTTACATTAATATCTCATCGCAAATGGAAACAGCTCTATTGAACTGTGGACAGTATGTGTACAGTGTGGGAGTGTTAGGAGTAGTGGTGCTGCTGTCTCTGGTTAAAGAGCTCTCAAACTGCTGTGAGAGACACCTCTCTGTAAGAGTTGTGTCTTTCATGTGTTGGGTTCAGCTCTGCTCTGGAAGGCTGTGCTTTGGCTGGTAACTTCCACTTCTGACCCAGATGTTGTCTGGTCATCCCAGGAGCCATTCTGCAATTGTCTGTTAGAGAAGAGAAGGGAAGGGAAGGGAAGGGAAGNAAATGTGTGTAAGAAATCAAAACTGACAAAAGAGAATTAGAGATCAATGAAACCCCCCAGGCTCTTCCTTACCACAGATACTTTGTAATGCTTGCTCCAATGGCTCAGCCAAAACCTCCACTCTGCCCCACACTGGTAATGCACTTGCTGGGTGTAGGCAAGAGTAGGTGGCAGAGCAGTAGGTAGAGAGCAACAAGAATCTTAAGGCAGCCCGTGGCCACGATAGGTTGTCATTTGGCAGAAGAGCAGGACTGCAAACTCCCAGGGGATGCCAACAGAGCAGCACTGGGCTCATGGACTGTCTCCCTTGAGATACTCTCAGGCAACTGTTCCATTCTCCCACCACAGCACCACAGTATAGGGTAGTACCAGCTTCTCTTGGCATGTAGCCACTGCATGAGGTGGTGTCCCATTCCATATGAGCTTCTGCAGAGCATCTTCCCCCATGAGAAGAAACTGTGGCATATGGGAGTGGAAAGGGGTTCTGTGCTTGAACTTGCTGTGTTTTCCCATGTCTGTCCCCATGCCTGTCAATGGCCCCATGATCATAGGTCTCCAGGCTGGAGACAAGTGGGAAAGTCCCTCTTCTCCACCACAGCATTGGCTCCGTGATGGTGATTCCCTGCTGCATGTGGGATCATGCTCCATGGTTGAACTGTCTGGCCTCTTAAGGGGAATTGATCCATCCCAAAGTACTCACAGACTGTAAGGACAATTCCTCCCATGTGTACATGAAGCAAAGGGGCAACCCTTTCCAAAGACAGCCTGCAGTTTGGGAGAGAGAAGGGAAAGCCTATGAGAGAAGCCTGGGTGTGGGGAGAAGGGCTGCAGTTGTGGCTTCCGTGGATCTGTTCCTGCAAGAATAATAGCTTACAGGCCTGACAGCACATTAATCCCAAGAACCTTACTCCTGGCCCTTGGCCTCACTGCCCTACCCACACGGCTCTGCTCAAGGTCACTCTGGAGCCCTATGCCGCTGCCCCATCTCTGTAGGGTCAGTAGCACATGGGTCCCACCCTCTCTGAGTCCTCTGGCAGGGGTCTCCTCAGAGCCTCTGGCCGTTCCTCCCTACCCCCGGCACCAGCTGGGAACGCCGTTGGTGTTGGGAAAGAGCTGACGAGACAGGACGTGCCTCTGACCATAGGGCGTTTGGCAGGGATTCTGATAGTGCAGTGGCGGATGGGGCGGGGAGGCGGAGGGAAGGGGAAGCAGGTGGGTGGGGAAGGATTATCCCGCTCTGGGCTCCGGAGTCCTCGCAGCGACCTGGGTTTGAAGGGCACCTACAAGCGGAGGCGGCCATGTGGGAGGTCAGTGCTGGCAGCCTGTGCCGGGCGAGCTTACGTGGCTGGCAGAAGCAGTTGCGTGGGCCCAGCCCCAAAGCAGCAGCCCCACAGCACCGCAGCCCTGCGCTGACTCCAGGGACAGCCACAATCTCTCCTCCATGGCCCCCACCATCAGGATCTCGCCCACCACCTGCAGCCTCTTTGACGAGCCCTTGGCCATCATCGTGCAGGGCCTGGGCCCGCAGCAGCAGGTCACGCTGCAGACGACTCTGTGGGACGAGAGGGGTGAGCTCTTCCAGGCCAGCGCCCGCTACTAGGCAGGGGACGATGGGGAGCTGGACCTCACCCGCTGCCCTGCGCTGCCAGGGGGCAGCTTTTCCGGCCTGGAGCCCATGGGGCTGTTCTGGGCTCTGCAGCCGCAGAGGCCCCTCTGGCGGCTGGTAAAGTGGAAAGTGGAGAGCCCCTTTGTGGTGCACCTGGAGGTGTTTGAGGGCCATGGCGACCTTCCCAGACTGCTGCTGGCCCAGGCGCAGCATGAGCGGGCATTCCTGCGGGACGGGGCGCGCAGAATCCCAGTGTGAGAAGGCAGGATCCAGGCAACGCTTTTCCTGCCCCACGATGGGTACTGGCCATGCTGGGGTTTTATCTCACATAGTTGCCGGGCTTCTCCTAATCTGCCTTTGAGCCCGGTGCCTGGCAGAGGACAGTGTGAGCTGATCAGTGCCAGCCAGTACTGGGCACATGCACACTGGTTTTGTTCGTAAACAAAAAAAGTTGTGTCAGCCAGGCTTCCGAAAGGTACCTTTCCTCTACCTGGCTGTTTTCCAAATCATTCGGCTAGCAATTCTTTGGGTAAGTCGAAGGTTGTTCTCCAGAAGTCTACAGTCCTAATCTTGCTGCTTCCCAGTACCTCAACAGATCCTGAACATAGTTATGACAGAGTTGCTTGCAGCCAATCTACCATGTTCTTCTCCAGTTCCCATTTGTGAATGGAAGCTAAAGGATTAGACAGCTTTGACCTTATCTCGAGAGTCTGAATTTTTCAGACTGCCTTACAAGTCCTTGTTGTTCTCCCTGCAGCTGTCCAGACTTCTGCTGGTTGCCTGTAAGAAGCCTTATCTCTTCCCTCCACTTGGTTGGGTGGTTAGTTGCACCACCACCACATTCCCCCTTTCCTTCCCCTTGTGACCTGGAGGCTTTCACCAAGCATGTCTTTGGAACCCCACGTACTCAAATTGCTACACCATGTAGCACATGGCTTCCACTCTCCCCTTCCTTCCCTGTCTGTGCCTTACCACTCCTCCATGTACTGTCCCAGAAGGTGTCCTGGACTCTGCATCGTAGCCCTGTGGCTGGATGTGGATTTCAATTCTTGTTTGTTGCCCAATTTCTGTGTTAGTCTGCAGACACATGAGAGAAGTGTCACCACTCTTTCTGAGCAGGGAAGAGAATCTCACTGTAGGCCTTCTTCTTTCCATACTTTGTTACCAGTTTGCAGTTGGATTGCTATAATCTTGGTCCTGGACTTCAGCTCCTGTACCCTGATGAACCTCTTTATATAAAGCTTCTCTCACCAGGTTAACAAGGCTGTCTGTAGATTTCTTCTGCTCTTAGTGCCCCAGTAAATGGCTGTAGTACAGTTACACTAAAACTGAGAAGCTAGAACCAACAGAACGTGAGACTTTTGATCAGTCTTCTGAGAAATGCACGGAGGAGAAGCTTCCTGGGTATTTTTAAAGCAGAACCTAATAACTTTGCAGGGAATTTATATGACATGGAGAACTATAAAGGGATTCTTGTTAGTAACATGTTCTGTGAAGTTATTTAAAACATTAGCAGACCTGTTGTTTTGTTCTGTCTCCTTGATCTTGAAGCAGTGTAGCCATTTACTGAAAACTAGCACAGTGTACTGTTCTGCTGTGTGATGGTTTGGGGTGATGTTATTACAAGATGCAGTTGCAAGCCTATAAATTTAGAGCATAAATTAAAAATTGCAGGTTAATGCGTCTTGTTATGTGGTGTCTTTCAGGAAATGAACCCTTTCCAGGAATTATTGACCTGTATGGAACTGGAGGAGGACTCCCTGAATATAGGGCATACCTGCTCGCCAACCATGGCTTTGCAGTGCTGGCTCTGGCTTACTACAACTATGAAGATCTCCCCAAAGAGATGAAGGAATTCCACTTGAAATAATTTGAAGAAGCTGTAAACTATATGCTACGAAATGCCCAGGTTGGTTTGTTCATTGACAGAAAGGAACTCATATTAGTTAGGTCTTGTCGAACTGCAGATGGGGCAGAGCTGCTGTACTTAAAATAGCATCTCTGTTCAAGTTGGCTGTAATTAATTTGTTTTACCTTTTAACTCCCATTACAATGGTCCTCTGGCAGTTTATTCTAGTTTTTTCTTTTGAACTGGCTAGGTGACACATTGGTCACTTACTGGTAATTCAACCCTGTGTCATAACAAATAGTTGCAAGGAAGCTTATTTGGCTTCCATCAAGGCTTTTAGGTTTATTCTCTAGAAAGTCCTTCAGAACTAAAGCACTTTTCAGCTGTGGACCCACATGATAACCATCTGTGATTCAGGTCTCAAGAAAGTCTACAAAAGTACACTTGTGTAGCTGTATATTATATAAGCTGTTAAAATCACTCCAAATGTTGCTGTTTGGTGAGTGTGGCTTTTCATAGAATCATAGAATCATAGAATCATTACGGATTGGAAGGGACCTCAAAAGATCATCCAGTCCAATCTGCCTGCAACAGCAGGATCACCTAAACCAAGTCACACAGGAACACATCCAGTCGGGTCTTGAATATCTCCAGTGAGGGAGACTCCACAACCACCCTGGGCAACCTGTTCCAGTGCTCCGTCACCCTCACCGTGAAGAAGTTCCTTCTCAGGTTGATGTGGAACCTCCTATGTTCCAGCTTACAACCATTGCCCCTCGTCCTATCACTACATGACACCGAGAACAGCCCAGTTCCATCCTCCTGACACCCACCCCTCAAATATTTGTAGACATTAATGAGGTCTCCTCCTCTCCAAGCTAAAGAGACCCAGCTCCCTCAGCATCTCCTCGTAAGGGAGGTGCTCCACCTCCTTCATCATCTTCATTAGTAGCTAGTTGTTAACTTGGACACCTTTCTAGCTTGATACCTCTTGGGAAAGAACTCTGCTTGGTTCTGCATCTCCTTCCAAGTAGCTGTGTGTGACAATTATGAGAACTGCACAAGCCAACACTTGGTTTCTCTGGAAAACTCAAATACCTTCCTCAGCCTCAGAAAGATGAGTAGTTGTTAAACAGCTTGACTGCTTATCAGTCACCCTAACCATAACTGCTCTGGTCACATGTCTGCCAAAAAAACTCAAAATTGCTTCCTCACCACCTTTTTTCCTCTGTGGGAGCAGTACAAAAGCCTCACATTAACAACTCCACTGAAAGCCTCACAAATTTTCTAATCTGTTACAAGGTTTCAGCCATATTCCCCAATTCCTCTCTTTCCATGCTTCAGAGGCAATGAGCTGAAAGCATCTTACCTTGGTGATAAGGTATGAGAGGTATTACATTTTTATACTGTCTCAGAGCCTTTTTACCCTGAGTATTGGAGCAGTTGTGATATTAATGAACCATCTTCCAATATCCTTGGAGGATTTTAGCATCATGTAAGTTCATTTAACTTCCTTATTCTAGTTAATTTGCCTGTGTAAAAGAAAATTAGGATAAACTATTCTAGATTGACTTCAGAGGACTGTACAATTCACTTGGTTAAGTGGTTTTAATAGGTTATTTTCTTTAGATACATTTCAACAAGGAAGCTACCTCAGAATACATCCTTTTAACTGTGAGCATACCAAAGACATGGGGGAGCATCTGTGTGCTTATGTCATTTTTGTTAGGATGCTGCAGTCTCAGCAGGCATCATTATCATAAGGCAATCATTAAATAGTCCCCAGCGTCTCTCAGACCTGGCACTGCATAAGAGGAATTTAGATGCCTTTACCTGTTGTCCAGAGCGACGACAGACACTGACATAAACACAGTGTTTTAAAGAAGTGGCATGCTGTGGTTTAGTGTTTGTAGCTTCTCTTCTCTCCAGGTTAAAGGTCCAGGGATTGGATTGCTTGGAATCTCGAAGGGGGGTGACCTGTGCATCTCAATGGCCTCCTTCCTAAAAGGCATTACAGCCACTGCCTTTATCAATGGCTCAGTGGCAAATGTGGGTGCAATACTCCGCTACAAGGATATCATCATTCCCCCCCTTGGTAATAATCTAAAATGCATCAAGGTCAACAAGTCTGGCTTTTGTGATATTTTAGATTCACTAAACGACCCGCTAGAAGAGCCTGACTGCCAAAGCCTTATCCCTTTGGAGAAGGCCGAGTGTCACTTCCTGTTGCTTGTTGGTCAGGATGATCGCAACTGGAAAAGTGAATTTTTTGCAGTTGAAGGGAGCAAACATTTGCAAGCTCATGGGAAGGAAAAGCCTATGCTAGTTTGTTATCCCGCAACAGGGCACTACATTGAACCTCCCTTTTTCCCAATGTGAGAAGCTTCAATGCACCTGCTGGTTGGCAAGCCTGTGGTGTGGGGAGGGGAGCCCAAGGCACACTGCAAGGCACAGATAGATGCTTGGCAGCAGATACAAGATTTCTTCCACAAACATCTCATGGGAAAACTGTCTGGAGCATCTAGTAAGCTGTGAGTTAGGGTGAAGATGCCACTGTATTGCGTTTGTTGTTAAATGGCTCTGGAAATAAACAACATTCCATCACAAGCTGTTGTGTGTCTTGGAGGATGATGGTAGGTGAAAATATGAGAGCTACTTCCTTTTGACACCTTCCTTTAACCTCACTCAGAGGTCTTTGCCTCCTGTTTTGTGTGCTATGAGATTACAAGCTGTGGAAGGATGATGCTGCTTAAGACTGTGTCTGCTTTGAATGTGAATTTAAGTGCAGAGTATCTCTTCCAAGTGGAGGCTGGGATGAAAATTTACCTTGGCTTTCTCAGGGGGAACACTGTGTACCACTGCTGTTACCAGTACCAGCTTCATGCTCTGGTTTTTCTGGAAGCAGCTGTTCTCTCTTCCTGCCTCCAGTAATCTTTCCTTTCCCCGTACACTTCCTTTTACTTTGTTGCTTCTTCCTCTTCCCACACATCACTGAAATGCCTTGATACTTCATATCTAATGTTCACTTACCAAAAGCAGCAATATTGTACCTGGAACCTTTGAAAAAACATCTCCCATTCATAGACAACAGCCCAGAGCCTGACATGATATTCTGGGCATGTGCAATAGGAATGAGACATTTTTATGGTTGTGCAAAGTTTGTAAGCACGAAGGAACAACAGAGTAAGACTTGTTGACAGTCAGGCTTCGAGTTGGTCATGGTCAGTTCCTGAGCAAGGATGAACACTCTACTGTGGATGAACACAGCACTGCTGGAGAACAGTTTCTCCCTGCCTGTGCGTTCTCTTAATTCCTCCACAGCTGCCTGCTTGAAAATGCTGCTCATTATAGCATGGGTTAAAGCTTGCAGGGCAGTGCCATGTGGTGTCTTCAACTTCCCCGAGTGTTCTGAAGGCACCAAGCTGCTGCCCTCCACAGGGAGGAATGGGGGCCACTAGTGTTGCTCTGGAGGGACCGGACCATCTCCTGCCTGGCCCTGCAGGCCTCCGAGCTGTTTTTTGGGGTTTCTCTGCTTGGTGGCGGGCAGCAGGAGGCACAACTGAAAGAAGCGCTGACTGTTGCTCGTGGAGTGCTGGAGAGTTTGCACTATGGAGCAGAAGCGGATCTGGACACGGCTTGGCCTCTGTCCCAAGCCGTATGGATGAGGCGTATGTTGCCGTCGGTGATTTATGGGCATTTTGTGTTGCTGATGCGGTTTGCACTCACTGTATATTTTTTAATGGATTAAACGTTTAAAATAGAAATACATTTCCTATTAATTTTGTTCAAAAGTTAACCACTCCCGCCCGCTCGAGGCATAATGGTTCGGGAGAGACGGGGAGGCGGTGGCGGGACCGGCCCCGGGGAGGAGCGGCAGGCGGGGCTCTGGGTCAATTAACACCGCCCGCTGGGGGTGGCCCCCGACAACGTTGCCGCCGCTGCGTGCCGTCGGCATGTGGAGATCCTTGGGCATGTGGAGAGCTGCTGGGGCCACCGCTGCCGCCGCCTGGGGCCTGTCCGTGTGCCGAGCGGTGCCGCGGCGGGCCACCAGCGTGTCCGTGTGCCCCGCGGCCGGGCCGGCGGACGAGAGGCTGGAGACGCGGGTGGCGGGGCTGGGCCCAGGGCAGCCGGTGACGCTGCGGGCGGTGGCGGGGGACGCGTGCGGGCGCCTGTTCCAGTCGTGCGCGCAGTACCAGGCGGACGGGCGCGGGGAGCTGCACCTAGGCAGCGACCCCGCTTTGGGCGGCGATTACAGGGGCGTGGAGCCCATGGGGCTCTTTTGGAGCCTCGCCCCCGCCAGCATGGAGAAGCCGTACCAGCGGCTTGTCCCGAGCGTCGGCAGCCCCATGAAGGTGGAGGTGTTGGTCCACCAGGGCCACAGTGCCCCCGGCGCTATCCCCGGACCACTAATGGCCAAGGCCGAGGTGGAGCGGTGGTTCGCGGCCCCTGGAGTGCGGAGGATCCGGCTGAAGGAGGGAGGTGTGAGGGGGTCCTTGTTTCTGCCTCCGGGTGAGTGCCTGCCCGGACACCCCGGTGCCTGAGCAAGGAAAACCTACTCTAAAGGAAGACGTGTTCCGTAACAGATTCCAACACCACCCTGCACACTGGTGGCCGCGATTGGATTTCATCTTGAAGTCTTAGGGAGACCATCCCAAGGGCTTGTGGTGCTCACCCTGCCCAGGCCTTTCTTGCAGGCTCTGGTGAGAGAGGCAGGGGTGAAATGAGAATAGAGACTGCAGTTGTATGGTGGCTCTCAGCCTGTGGCTTATTCAGTTGGGCTCATGTCTGGACTGTCAGGGTCTGCAGAATACAGAAAAGCTGTGGCACTTCATTGTGAGACCCTGTGCTGAACCTCCCAGAGAGCTGGGTCAAATCAAAAAGGCAGCTTTCCTCAGTGTAAAGCATGCCATTAAGCAGAACCACAGGAGAAGTTGTAGGAAACACAAGTGTTCAACCTCTGTTATGCCAGAGCCAAAGCTAAATTGATAGTGGAGTTACCCAAGTTGTTCTGTGGCTAGAGGCAGTGCTGATTTCTGTGTCAGTTCTGTGCGTGGTGGTTGTGCTCTATGAGGTGTAGTGTTCTAACGGACTGATAGTGTTGGAAAGTGGAACCTTGCACCCATAATGATGTTTGTACACTTGAGTCAGTATTTAAATTTCTTGTGTTTCCTTGAGTGTTGAGGTAGTACAATTGCCCTCCATATTGTGTTTAATTTTACAGTGACTTGGTTCAGCAAATCCTGAAAGCACTGCTGCAGCTATTAGCGATTTAAGTATTTTCAGTGAATGAATTTCAAACCAATTTTTTTTTTTTAATTTAGATGCAGATCTAAAGTCCACTGAAGAAAAAAACAACAGAGATTGAACTTTGAATTTTGGATCATATATTTAGTCAGCATTCTAGATTTTTCCATCACTGAGATCACAGTGATTCTGTGATGAGCTGGATTTCTGCTGAGCTGGTTGGGAATCCACAGATCTGCAAGATAGAATTGCATTTTTCTCCTCTTGGTTTTAATAGTGTGGGAAGTTCTGGACTCATTGTTTACATGATACTAGCATACTCCTTGTTGGAAGATTCAGTTGCAGCATTACTATCATATCTTCCTTTGCTCCAGGGTTGGAAAAATGCTAATAATATTAAGATGGGAATCTTGAATGTGAACTGTCCTTAGTGAAAGTGAGATGAGTGAATTTATATGGTTAATTTTATTATAAAACAGATTTCTCAATTCAGACTTAAGAATTCCATATGGTGGTGGGGACTTAGTGTGTCTCTAGCAGTAGTAAAGTTGTCTAGCTCGTTTTATTGGGCTCTTCAGTAAGCTGTGCAGATATTTGGGCTTGGGTAGGTGCTCAGAAAGGCAGCCCAGGGTCCTCATGCAAGTTAAAATTAGTCTTCATGGGAGAGAAAGAAACATTCATGCTTGTGATCTGATCATGGCTTTGCTACAAAGCCTTCCAGGTAGGGGTGGTAAATGAATATTTGGTTTTTTCTAGCCATCTGGGATGACTATTGTTACCTAAAAGTTATGGTTGATCATATATTTATGGTAAATTTATCTAGATGCATTTTCTCTCAAGTAGAATATTGAAAGTCTATGAAAACTTTCAGAACTGAAAGAAAACCCAAAAGCATGAAGAGTGTAATAGATGTTGCACTGGGGGACATGGTTTTGTTGTGCTGATAGGGCTAGGAGAAGGTTTGACTCAATGATCTTGAAGGTGTCTTCCAACCAAAACTGTTCAATGACTGTATGATTCTATGTTTCAATCCTCTTCTAACTTCCTAGTGCTTTAAGATGGGAGGAGGTTTCTGCCATCTGGGTCCCTCAGTTCAAGAGGGATGTGGAGCTGCTGGAGGAAGTCCAGCATAGAGCAACAATGATGATGAAGGAAATGGAGCACCTCCTTTATGAGGAGAGGCTATGGGAGCTGGGTCTCTTTAGCTTGGAGAAGAGGTGACTGAGGGGTGACCTCATTAATGTCTATAAATACTTGAAGTGTGGGTGTCAGGAGGATGGAGCCAGGCTCTTCTCGGTGTCATCTAGTGATAGGAAAAGGGGCAATGGGTGAAAGCTGGAACATAGGAGGTTCCGTATAAATATCAGAAGGAACTTCTTCATAGTGAGGGTGACAGAGCACTGGAACAGGCTGCCCAGGGACGTTGTGGAGTCTCATGCACTGGAGATGTTTAAGACCTGTGTGGCTTGGTCTAGGTGGTCCTGCTGTAGCAGGGGAATTGGACTAGATGGTCCCTTCCAATCCCTGATGATTCTATGATCTAGCACACCTTGTCCAGAACATCCTTTTCTTAAGCACATTGAAATGACAGAGAACTTTGTTGCATGGAAAAGAATATCAGACAGTTAAAGCACTCTTGCACGAGCAGCTTTTTTTTTTTTTCTGCTACAATAGTTGGCAGTGAGGTGGATCTGACTCCATCAGTGTTGCCATATGGTGGCCAGAAAAAAAATCTGACTAAAACATTTTATGCCTGGGGCCTTTATAATTCCAGGAGGTAGCATCCAGCCTTCTATCCCCAAATCTGCTTACATGGCATACAGTAGTCATAGAATCATTAGGGATTTGAAGGGATCTCAAAAGATCATCTAGTCCAATCTCCCTGCCACAGCAGGGTAACCTAGACCAAGTCACACAGGAACACATCCAGTCGGGCTTTAAATGTCTCCACTGAAGGAGACCCCACAACTCCCCTGGGCAGCCTGTTCCAGTGCTCTGTCACTCTCACTGTGAATAAGTTCCTTCTGATATTTATGTGGAACCTCCTATGTTGCAGCTTACACCCATTGCCCCTTGTCCTATCACTAGATGACAGTTATGTCACAACACAACCTGCTGGTTTAAAATTGTGGTTCTGATTCTTTCTGTAGTCTCGTGGGGCTGATTGTTCGTGAGCATGTGCATGTTGATCCATAGTATCAGTCACTCACATATAACCTTACCCATGCAGCTCTTGGTTTTACCCTGCTTCTTCACATCTGCAGTAGCAGTTGTGCTGCCAAGTGCAGATATTGAGATAAAGTTAGTAAAGCCAGCTGATTTAATCTAGCTGTGCTTCACTCAGTGCACATTACTCCAGAGTTTGCTAAATTTTATTGTTCTTCCAGGGCCCAGTTTTTTTACTCACTGGTAATCAGCTTACACTTTGCTAATTAAGACATGAGTTCATTGTGGGCAAATAGCTGATTTAGAGTATGGTTATTCTGAAGGTTACGACCATTGAAAAATAATTTGAGAACAGCTGAGTTTTTTTAAACCTGAGTTTGACTATTCAAATATTTTTACAGGAAGGTAAGGGCCTATTCTGAGTTTTAAATAGCTAGTGTGGGATACAACACTGGCTTTACTAATCTCTGCTGAGCAGATGGAAAAGTAATGAGTATTAATAGAAAATATCTTAAGCCCTCTGTACCCCTTATTTTTAATATAGGGGATGGTCCCTTTCCAGGAGTGATTGACATGTACGGTGATGAAGGAGGTCTGATTGAATTTAGATCCAGTCTTCTGGCTACGCGTGGTTTTGCTGCTCTGTCTCTGCCTTATTTTGACTTTGAAGATCTGCCTAAGGTCATGAAAGAACTCAAGCTCGAGTACTTTGAGGAGGCAGCTAGATTCCTACAGCGTCATCCAAAAGTGAGTGCAATGAGAGATCCTTCAAGACAAGGGAGGATTCAGCAGCTATGCCCAAGTGGTGATAGTGGTTTGTTTTGGGAGAGGTATTAGTTTATGCTGGGTTGGCATACACCCGGTAATGGGAAAATTCTAGGTCCTGGATAGGTGTGGGCAATAGGCTGTGCTTGAATTTCCTGCTACCTGCTTTGGGAAAAAGAGAAAATATTTGCATCAAAATGTGCAGTAGGGACTAGATGAGGTCCAAGTGATTGCATTTTTTGTGCCTGTGTTAGTTTGTGGCATTTGAGAACTCTTGTTGGCTCTGAAAAATAAGGCAATAAATAGAGGGAGTAGCCTGGGTCCAGGCTGTAGCTTTCCAGCAGGTCAGTCACATCAATAATTAACCATTTTATTTGGTTTATTTTTTAACACAAGTTGAAAGGCATTTAATGGCTAATCCTATTATAATGCATACTTCCTTTCCTTCTCTCTTCCCCTCAACCTGAAGGTGAAAGGACCAGGAGTTGGAGTGATTGGGACTGGGAAAGGGGCAGAATTGGCGCTCTCCATGATCACCTTCCTGCCAGAAGTCGTGGCTGCTGTCTCTATCTCAGGTTGTAGTTCAAACACATTCACAGACCTCCATTGTGGTGAGAAGACTCTGCCTGGGCTGCAGTTCGATACGAGTAAGGTCAGTGTTTCTGACACTGGTGTATTTGACATTTTTGAAGCTCTGGATGACCCAACGAATCCTGCTAATTCTTCTTGCATGATCCCCATTGAAAAAGCCGAAGGTCACTTTCTCTTAGTGGTAGGGGAAGATGATCGGATATGGAAGAGCTCCTTGTATGCTGCTATGGCAATTAGGCGTCTACGTCAGCATGGGAAAGAAAACTTTGAACTCTTGAGTTATCCGGGAGCAGGTCACCGGATTGATCCTCCTTTTACTCCATTTTGTCAGGTAGCTATGGATCGTGTCCTGGGGTTGCCTGTTCTGGGGGGTGGGGAGAGGAAAGCGCATGCTGATGCACAGGAACACTCCTGGGGAAAGATTCAGGAGTTTCTGCACTTGCATTTGGGATGAACGCTTTGGCACCTGCAAGATGTTGCAGAGGACTGAGCTTGAGCAACCGAAATGACCAGTGAATTGGAGGGACTGACTGGGAAAAGCTTTGAAATATGAAGCAACCAAATGATGACTTGTCTATGACTACAAATCTAAAAAGGAGGCAATTATTTAGACTAGCCTAAGTCAATTTTAACTCGTTAACAGAGGAAAGGTGAAACAATGATAAATAGACTGCACTGCAGTATAAATTTGACAGCCTGAATTGGTCACGATGTCAAGAAACAACTATCTGAAGAGCGTAGTAGGCACTTACTTGCTTGCAGTGTTTATGACTCAAAGAATTTCACAGCTAACCTGCAGCCTCAACAGTGCCAGACTGGATAGTTTCTGGAGAGTGGTAGCAACCCATGGATGAGAAACTTTGACATCAAACTGATGAAATATTTTTGCGTTGGGTATTGAGTTGCCTTATCCCAGAACTCTTAGATGCACAGCCGTATACACTTTGGAAGTTTTCTGTTCACACAAAGCTGAGGGATATCTATGTATAATGAGGCTCATATCCCTTGTCCTTTGGTAGTGATCTTCTGGTGACACAGTCTGTTTCTTTCCAACAAAAACTGCCTGTAGAGTAGGAAAATGAAGAGTATTTCTCTTGTCACCCCAGGAGAATGGCAGCACCAGTAGTGTATTGTATTAAGGATGTAACCATCTGCTCCTGTAATGTCTTGGACTGGCTAATTCTGTTGGATAGGTTGAAGCATGGTTAAGTGCAGTAATCTGTGTACAAGTCCTACTTACATCTTCATTGCTTCTTTTAAACTAGCAATACCTGTCATTAAGTTAGGGATTAAATACTTTTGGAACTCCTCAGTAATTATGTCAACAGATGCGGACAGCTTTTCCTAGGGACAAAGTGGAGTTGACAGACAAGCAACCTAGCCCGTAGAACACTAACTGTAAAATGCCATCACCTTGTGTTAATGATTAGCTTAGAATTATGATACTTCAAACCCCCAAAGAACCCAACCAGGCCAACAACCCTCCCAACTCCTTCCAAAACACCCAAATATAGGATGTCTTTCCCATGGCATTCAAAGGTAATGTTTTTTCATCCTAATTAATTTTTTGCTAGTCCTTTATTTTCCCCCACTATTCAGATAGAAAGAAGTCACTTCTTTACAAATGAGTTGGTCTTTGGAGCAGGTCTTGCAGGAATGGTGCCAGTGCTGAAGGCCTGTTGAACAAGGGCTTCTGCCAATGCATTTTCTTCTTCTAAGGTTGTTCTGTCACACTAGTTTAGAGCTGCCCAGGAAAATAAAACCCCTTTGTTTTTGGTACTGAATTTTGCTTTGTTCTCAGGGATCTTTTCTCTCCAGTTAACTGTCATTATGCTGCTGCTCAGGTCTCGTTAGCTTTCTGCAACTCCTACACCATCACTACAAATTGAACAGCTTATCCATCGTCTTCTTACAAGAGAAGCTCCATTTTTCTCACTCCACACAAAATATCTTCACACTTCACCTATCCAAACTTCCTCACTGCCTCAAGAAGCCTTTGCAGAGCTACATCTGCTGCTTGAACCTCCACTAAAAGCAGCAGCCTCAGAAGTCTATGACCGAAGCCTGCTGTGATGTGCATGTTGGTGTCAGCCATGTGCAGCATCCTGCCTGTTTTCCAAACTCCTTCCAGGCTGTAACCATAGAGGAAAGGGTTACCCAAACCTTTCTGTTTCCTCAGTCTGCCTTGTCAGTAGTTCGGGCTATACTTGTGGTAGAGTGGCACCTCCCCTAACCCTGACTTGTTACTCTCTCAGTACTGATCCCTGTGTTTCCATACCCAGCCCTACCTCAGCATATCCATTGCCATGCTAGGCTGCAAGCTGGAGGTTCAGGCAATAAACGTTCACTGGTAAAGAAAACAAAATCCAGGTAGTTTGAAAGTCCTCATTCATTTCTAAAGCACAAGCCTCTAAAACAATTCAGTGTTAGCTGTTGTCAGCTATATATGCAATTTGAAAGATAATTAGAACCCTTCCTTTATGAAAAACAAGCCTGTGTAAGAATTGTTGTATTTTTGTTTCTGAAAAATTAATTTCTTTAGAAACTGAAATGACTTATTATAATTTTTCCTTTGTTTAACAAAAAAAAACCCTCTGCTGTGAAGATCCTGTTGTGAACAGGACAGGGTATTTCTGGATGAAGTCATTCACAGAAGGGTCATTAGAAAATGGGCCAGCGTTTAGCCTAGTATGTGTCCAGTGCTGCTTGGAGACCACAGGCACATCACAGACACTCCACACAGGATGTAGCTACTGCTCATAATCTGCACCTTGTTGTAACTTTTGCCACGGGTCGGTGTCAATAAAAAAGCGTCTGGTCATGCCTCTCGGGTTCGTTTATTACTGTTATGATTGCTGTTCTGAGGAAGAGGAGGGAGGCTGTGAGAGAGGGGGCAGGTCCGCCGGCGTCCAGGGGGCGCCCGACGGGAGACACCACCCCCGCCCCCATCATCTCACTTTGGCCGCGGTCGCTCGACGTCACTTCCGGGCTGGGGCTTCGTGGCCGAGTGTCTCTATGGCCACCGGCTGCGGGGCCTTGAGAGCTCGGCCTTGCTCCTCGGCAGCGCGCATGCGCGTCCGGCGGCCGTGCCGTAGCAACGGCAGCGTTAACGGTAGCAACGGCAATGGTGGGTCCTGCGCGGCCCCCAGGCGCGTGGCAGGGAGGGCGTGGGGCCTGCGGGTTGGCCGGGCCCTGGGAGGAGCTGAGCCGCGGCGTCTCCAGGGCTTGGCGCCGGCGGCTGGAGTGGGGATCCAAGGAGTGCGGCCTTCCTCACGTTCGAGGGAGGGATTAGGGACTGGTGTCTCGGTGGGTGTGAGCTGGGTCCGCTCGGCGCTATCTCCGAGCAGCTCCCGCAGGTGCTGTGAGAGTCCCGGACCAGGGCCGAGCCCCTAGCGGACCGGTGTCCCATCCGAGCCCGGGTAGTGAGACTGCAGCCCGGCCAGACTCTGGCAGGAGGCAGCCCTCAGGGAGCTCCGGCCTCGTTGCTGGCGCTGGGAAAGGGGCGTTTCAGGAATATATGTAGTGGGGAGCCCTCCGGATTTAGTGCGTGTTTAAGGGCGGCAGCAGCAACAGCTACTATTACTGCAGCCGTAGGTTGGTGTCTGTTCCTGTGCAGTTCCGATTTGCTCTACTGAACGTACAAATAAATTTTTGCGAATGAAGGCAGAGTGTCATTGTTTTCCTTTTCCTTGGGGGTCTGCATTTGGTAAAGGCTCTGCGCCCCACAGCTGTACTGGGGTGGGGGAATAAACATACTCCTTTTGGTACAACTTTTATACGTACAAGGTTGGGTTTTTTAAGGTATTATTGTTTCTTGTTTCTGCCGTGTTGATGGCAATTCTTCAGGGTGACAATTTCAGCTTTTGATGACTTGACATTTTCAATGTTTTAAGTAATATTACTTTCTTTAAGCTAAATATGTGTTGGAAGTTGTTCTTTGTGCAGGTAGAGGAACCGTGCAAAAGGGCTTATCGGAGATTTCGATTAAGTAACTTTAATTGGCAAAAGGTACTATGAATTGTGTACAGCAATTTCAAGTGCACTTGAAAGAAAATTAAATCCATGATAGGTGCTCTCCAGGGAACCCACTCTGCTTATTTTCATGATTCCACCAAACTGGATATTACACAGGAGAAGTAATCAACAGATGCTGGGGAAGAAGGTGCCCCATATACTCACATGCTTTAAAGCTTAGAAGTCCAGTCTAGGTTAAGGTATGAGTTTGAAAGTGAAGCAGAAACTGGTTGTATAAATCCTTTTCTGTCTCCAGCATGAATGACCAAGAGATAATATATTCACATGCTGTAGCGACTGACTACGTATATGCACAAAATCTGATTCACTGGAAGCCAGCTGTTTTTCCTGGCACCTGGTAGCTGTGAATTTCGTTTCATAACCCAATTCTCACTAGTGGAGTGGGAGTTACTGCTGTGGCACACACTTGCCAGGTACAATGAAACCTAGAGCTATCTGTCGCACAGTATATAGACAGGATTAAAAGAAATGCCTGTCAGTGGGCAGGAGAGCTGGAACACCCGAGGATAGATGTCTAAATGAAGTATTTGAGATGTGTGCTCAGACTCCTTGGTATTGCTGGGTCTTAGAGTGTTGGCTGGGTGTTCAGTGGCTGTAGGCATTCTTTTATATGCAGCTGCATCGACTGCCTTCTTGTAGGTTCCAGAGTTTCCAGGAGTGTGACGTACTCAGCACTAAAGCTCTGTGACTGAAGCGATTGCTTGTAAGATTCTGTGTGAAACTTCGTAGGTTTTAATTTGTACAGTTATTCTGTGGATATCTGATTACATGGCAGGCTGCTTCTGTCCACAGATGAGTAGTAGAGATGCCCAAATCAGAGTCCTCTTCCTTTTGTAGAAAGGAGGCTAGTGATCAGGTTTTGTGCAGTATTGGTCTTTGGGATCTCTTTATTGTGAAAGACATCTTGGAACATGTTTAATGTTTAGGATATGTCAGAGTTTGTAGGCTACCATTTTGGATATCATTGTGTGGTTTTAATAAGACCAATGTGAGGCAGGAGAGTTGGAGTTGGTGACAACAGAAAGCTTTTCAGTGGGTCGGTCCTTAAAAAACCTTGTACAGCAGCACTCAGACTTTTCCTAACTGAATGATATTTTCACATCACACAGTGTAACTCGATGTGAAATGACTGGAGACAAACGGTCCAGAGTGCTCTTGATTTTTGTCAAGATGTACCTTCTTTCCTCTGTGAATCTTAAGCGACTGTATCATTGTCTACTCATTTTGCTTTCAGACCAGAAGTTGCTACTGCAAAATAATGAAAAGTGGGAGGATTTAAGGAGCAATAGAAGACATTTTTCAGTGCAGTAGCTGCTTCTGCCTTTGACATGAATTAAATTTCACCATCAAAGCTCACAAGAAGTGTGGCAGACCTGTGCTCCACGCTGGGCAGACAGTAAGATCAGGAAGAGAATGACCTTGAAGGAAGCCAGCAACAGATTGCATCTGAAAACGCTACCAAGTGCCCCTGAAAATAAAACTACGGGACATTGAGGGGTTCTAGCTTTTTAGACTCAAGGAAGATCACATAGGAAAGTGGTAGAAGGAGGTAGACAAGCTGGATTGGGAGAGGAGATAGGTAGGAGATAAAACTACAAATTTGCAATTGAATATTCATTTAAGTTTGTTTAATTTTTAGGCAAAAGCAACAACTATCAAAGAAGCTCTAGACAAATGGGTAAGTACTGGAAGAATGTGGAGCTGCTTTGCAGTACCCCGTGGCATAGCTTTTGAATCTATGAAGAGAAATTTGTTTTTCAAACATATTGTGAGAAATATCTTTTCATTCTTACCTGTTGTAAGAAGTTCCACAAAGTAAGGAAATTATTACTGTTGTTGTTATCATTATTCAAGTGTAATACGTTTTGTTGGACTTTCTGTGTGTTCTTGTGAAATTGATAGCCTGGGTACAGATGAGTCTGGTTTGTTCTGCATCTGTTTGTTCTTCTGCATTGTTCTGCTGAATATGCCTTGATAGAAGGCCTGAGGCTACAGAGAGATGTAAAGTTGGGTAGTCGTATGTTCTAATTACACTCTGTTTATTTTATCTTCCTGCAAAGCTTCACTTATTGTGAGTTTCTTGCTTGTTTTTATTCTTAAAATACTGTGATAATACAGACAGTCAGTGTGATGATGACCTGGCCTACTAGAAAGCTGTTTGTTGACGAGAGTGTAGGTGTGATTTCAAATTGTGATGTAGGATGCTCTGGGGTAAGGTTGATAGTCTGGTAAAACCGCTGAGAATCTTTCCCAGTGTCAGTGTATTTTAGATTAGGACACAAATGTGTGTGGCATAGCTGCACTCTCCTACTAGTTCTGTCAAGGTGCTAGAGCAAGAGTTTGTAAGGGTTTTGGTCTCTAAAAGATCTGGGTGTGAGGCAGTGTGTCCCATATAGTTGAAAGCCTGAAGATAACGTATCATCAGCTCAAGGTGCTAGTCTGTAATTGAGGACTATTTTCTTTTTTAATGTTACCACTGCTCAGTACCTTCAGTATTTCGCAGGGGCATTTCAGCTATGTTGGTATCTCCCACAAACCTCTCTCCTGCATCCTTTAGAACAAAACTACTTGTGAATTTATCTCACTAGAGTGTAGACTGAGTATTCACAAATTTTCTTTTCCTCCCTCACTCTCTTTGCCCTCCAAAACCTCCACGCCTTAGTTCCTATTAAGATTTGTTTTCCAGTTGCTCCTCTGTCACACATCTCTCAGAGATAAGAAGACGTGTCAGTGAGTTTCCATTCACGTCATAAAGTACTGAATTTGCTTTTCTCTTGATGGTTTTGGGGGTGGATCTAAGTCTTCCTTTTACTACTCCTAATCTGGAGGTTCATGTGACTTGTAATTTGGGATCTGCTGGTACATTGCACTCCTGGTGGTTTTCTTCCATTTGGCATGTTTACCCATGCCCTGCAGTCAGGATGATGTCAGTCAAGCAACTTGCCAGGGATTAGTGTTATATTGGAATTACTCCTGTAGTAATTACTTTTATAGTAATTGTTAGTAATTGCCTGTAGCAGTGGGCTGCTTCTTCACCTTCTCCTTTTTTTAGGAAGAAAAACATGGGCAGAAGGCTTCAGAGGCAAAGGAGGTGAAACTGTATGGTCAGATTCCTCCTGTAGAGAGGATGGATGAATCTCTCTCCACACTTGTTAACTGCGAGTAAGTTCAGTTAAAAAGAAATTGTTTTTTCCTTTTTATATTAATTTTCAGGTTTTCTGCTGTGCACTGGACAAATTTGTATTTACTATGTTTAAGTGTGGCCTTCAAAGTGGCAGCTTTTTCTTTTTTCTCAGATGAGCTGCTCTTTCTACACACAGTTCCTCCTTCTAATTGAAACATCCTTTTCATTTAACTGACGTTAGAGATATTGATCTCTATATTGATATTTGCCCCCAGAATAATTACATACTCTTTGTCAGTCTATAATTACAGCTTCATGCTTGGAGCATCAGCTGACCAGCACATTTATGATCCGTTCTAAAATCTATGCAAAAGAAAAGACAACCAGGGCTTTCAGAAAGTTGTTAGAGCCCTTTCAGAAATAAACGCCTGTGCAGCTGACAAGGATAGGAGTGAAAAAATAACCTGGTGTGTCATCAGAGTCACTCATGGTATTTTCCTCAAGGCTAAATAAAGTTCCAAAAGTCTTGTTGGTTTGAGGGTATTTGAATCTGTTTGTGCATCCAGTTAGCTCACCATCTAACCAGAAAAGAATAGCCAATTATTTCCAACGCAGTGGTGTTTGGATGTGGAACTCTTCTGATATAGTGATCTCTCATATACTGTGGCTTGATTGTTGTTGCTTTTAAAGGAAACTCTCACTGTCTACAAACTGCATTGAACGAATCGCCAACTTGAACAGCCTAAGTAAGTTGCAATCCAGTGACTATGTTTGTTTTCTAGTTGCTTGGGTAGGACATAGACCATAATTTGTTATGTGTGTCCAGCTTTGTACCCATTCTTAAGCTGCTTAGTTCCTTCCTCTTAGAAAATTACAAGTGACCATTAAAATAATCAGTGTTACCAGAGAAGGCATATGTAGCACTGCTGGTGTATTAAAGCACGCAGCCCGGCACTAGGCTTGGAAGTTTCCTCACTGTGCAGCTTTGATCCAAAAAAAAATCTGATCAGTTCAGAAAGCACCTTTGTACCCTCCAGTGGGCCTAGCTGTGATATTCAACACCTAATCGATTCTAGCATGATTTAATGACTAATTTCCGTGCTCACGATGGAGATTTTCTGTAGTCCAGCAGCTTCATAACTGCAGTCTTGGTGGGCATGTGGAGGGCCTGGGTACAAAAACGTCACTCGCTTTGCAGAGGATTGGATCTGCTTGGTTTGATTTTGTTCGTAGTTGAAAGAGGGGGGGGTGTGTTGACTGTCAAGGAGTGAAACTCAGCTACTGTTTCTTGGGCATTGCTCCATGAAACCTTGAAACTTGCTGGGTTACTGACTTTGGGACGGTCAGTGGTCTGTCCTCAAGATTTTGACTCAGTGCCATGAGAGCCAGGCTTGGGGCTAAAGCTTCCAGGCTTTTCCACCCCATAAAATTGCTAGGTAAACAGACAATGCAAACTACTCTGAAACTACATACAAGTGGCACTGACTAGGGGCTCGATGAACTTACTCTCATGTGCTCAGACTTTAGCAAATTTGCAAGTACTAATCAGGGGAAAACGTTTCCAGTAGTCTTTCCTTATAATTGCTCTGTAATATTTCAGTTTGTGTAACTCTGTTATGAGCAAAAATAGTTAGGCAGTTACAGATAAGAATGAAAGCAATGATTTTTTTTTAGCAGGCTAAACCATTAAATGCCATTAAAGCACCCTAAATATTTACTTTAATAACATGTAGAGTGAAAACATCCAGTCTGTACCAAATATTTGATCCTAAGTCCAGACAAACTCAGAACTATGTGGTCTATCTCTTAAAGGTGCATAATGTGAGTAACTTCTCTGTTGACTTCTCTGGACAAGAGTAAGAAGAGCCAGTCACAGCAGTTAGAAACAGTATTAAGATGTGGCTTTTTAAGCAGTCTCTCATTGCTGTACTTGTCAGTGTTTTTTAATTTCTTACCAATTTCAAATGCTGGCGCAAGCTTCTAAATGGGAATTACAAAGAGAACAGCTGTCTGGATCAAAAGGCTATCTCCCAGCTCTTGCCCCTGTGGTTGGGGATCCTTAAGGATATTCTGGAATATGTTAGCTGTAGTAGTTTTTAGACTTACTGGTTATGATTCTTTGTTTTTGGAACATGGTGATGCTGTCAAGCTGTTGGTTTGAAAAGCAAAAGAATTCTCATTGTAGCTCAACTTCGTAATTAAAGTGAATTTTCCTGGTTTAGAATATTTGCCAAGTATGGTTTTATCAGGTTGGGTTTCACCCCTGCATTTCTTTAGACAGAACATACAGCTATCTGTTCTGGCTTCTCAACCTTAAGTCTTCCTCTGCAGCCGTCTCTAGCCACTACATGTGTTGTTGCTGGAGCTTGTTGCTACTCGGCAGTACCTTTTATTGGTCTTGCAACTAACTTCCATGTATTTTCAACGATTACGCGTGCAAGAGCAAAACCAGATCATTAAGTATTTCATCCTTGATGCAGTTAAGAAGTGTTAAAACATCCATGAAAGGTACAGACCCGGAGTCAACCCGGCTATGTGCTGCAACTCATTTTGCAAGAAAGCCTGTGTGAAAAATGCAAACTAATTATACATAGCGTAACTTGGGTGCGATGCTAAGCTCTCACAAAACACCAGGTTCTAAGCCTCAGCAAGAACAGCTTGCACAAGAGGAATTTTTGCCAGGGTGCTAGTGTGAGTTGTAATTGTAAGGCAGGTTTGTATGCTGCATCTGTTCTAGAAATCAAATCTGCTGTCTTAAAATAAGGCTGGAATGGCTTTTACCTGAAGAATAAGGGATATGAACATGTAAGATCAAAACTAGCAAGTCAACAGAGTTCAGGTGCAAGGTGAAGTCATTTTTATTCAGTATTTATCTGCTCTGAATTCCAACTCAGTAACCCACACATGAACAGCTTTGTATGCCTGCGCGTGTTTCAGAGCTACACACTGCAGCTGTTCCTGGTGATCCGGATAGGGCAGGAGCTTTTGGTTCTGTTAGCTCAGTCCACGCTTAAGGCAGCCTGTTCAGAGTATGGTTTGTTTGTGAGTAGAAGATAACATTTTCCCTGGCTTCCAGTGTCTTACAAATATTAACAAGAAACTTTCTTTTATCTATTACAGAAAATTTGAGGATTCTGTCTTTGGGAAGAAATAACATAAAAAACTTGACTGGATTGGTATGAGCTTCTTAGTATCATTTGCTAGCAAAAG
The DNA here is from genome assembly GCA_013400115.1 of Rhinopomastus cyanomelas. Lineage (NCBI taxonomy): Eukaryota > Metazoa > Chordata > Aves > Bucerotiformes > Rhinopomastidae > Rhinopomastus > Rhinopomastus cyanomelas. The sequence continues at coordinate 28,090 of VXBP01004236.1, forward strand.
GGGGGTGCTCTCCAGGATGTGGGATAATTCACCTGTGCTTCTGAAGTCTTTGCTGAATTTACCTCATTGCTTAACCATTTATTTTTGCCTTTCACTATGATCTGTTCACTCTCCCACACACTGTATTTTCATCCAGGCTTCCTCTGTGTTTAAACGAAGATAAATCTGTTTTTAAGAGAATCTGCTTTTAGATTCTTCAGGGCTAATGGATTTTAGAGAGATTTTGTTGACTTCAACAATGATGAGTGGAACTTTTAATTGAAAACTGCTCTTTGTAAAGTCCTCTAAATTCCACTGGCTTTACATGGAAATAATTTCTACAGATTTGTGTGTGGGATTTTCTAGCTGAAGAGACTCAGGCTATGCTTTTTTTTACTACAAATACTGTCTGTCCTCTGAACACACATTTCACAAGAGTCTGATTTATATTAACTGATACCTGGAGCAATATGACTTTAAAGGAGGAGATGGTGGGAAGACTAAGCCTACCAGGTAGGGAAAAATTTGTTGAGGAAGCAAATTACCATTGGATCAATTTTGTTACATTTGAATGAAGGACAGAAGAACCTTTTCCCAATTAACTGTTTTTTAAAACTTAGTCATAGACTCTTCCTGAAGAGATACTGTATGTTTCTCTCACAGAGTGTTTCTCTTCAAAGGTATTCCCACTTTCTGGTTTGCCCTATCTTTTAAGTATGAAATGCAGAGTCAGTCTGTAATGCCTGTATAAAACAGCTTCTGAGGGAGCTGTTGGATTATATTCAGTTCACATGTACTTGCAGTGCACAAGTAGCTGCAGAGCTGTCTCTGCTCCTGTGCCTTAAGAACAACTGCTCCAGTCAGCTATTACTTGCCTTATTCTAATTCCATGATTTCTGTCCTAAATGTGTTTCAGATCCTTTGCCCTTAATTCCCATGAGTATTTGTCGTATAATTAGGAACCTCCTTAAAAGGAAATGAGGAGCAATGTACCTTACTTAGTATTTTCTCACATGAGGTGACCTATAGGAGCATGAGGAGAGTGAGGAATAAAGAAGGTGTACTTCCACTTACCTGAGTAGTCCTGTCATTTCCAGGAGGCAGTTGCAGATACTTTAGAGGAGCTTTGGATCTCATACAACTTCATTGAGAAACTGAGGGGTATTCGTGTAATGAAGAAGCTGAAGGTTCTTTATATGTCAAATAATTTGGTGAAAGACTGGGGTAAGCCATGCCTCTCTTCTGTAACTTCTCCTGCAGTATGGTGAATGCATGAGTTAAGCCAGCAAGTGAACAATAGTTCTGTGCACTTTAGGTCTTGCTTGTGAGCCTGCAGGCATGCGCAGAATCCCTCAATATTCATTCATGCACAGTCATTGCAATAATTGAATTTAACTTCTCTGTCTGATGGAGTTTGTACTTTCAGTCATCTTTCTTGGACTTCTTTTAAAATGCGTACCTGTGCTTTAATCTGGTATCAGTTCAGGCCCAAGAAATGCCAGTCCTGTTGCATCCCATACTACTAATATTTGCACTGAGTTTGAAAGGAATGTGTGGTGCAAATGTCCTTTCCATGTCCCACAATCTGGTTGGTATTTTCACCTTTGTGGTTGCAGCAGAGTTTGTGAGACTGGCAGAGCTGCCATTGCTAGAGGATCTGGTGTTTGTAGGCAATCCACTCCAAGAGAAATGTGCCTCTGATCAAAACAATTGGTTTGAAGAAGCAACCAAACGGGTACCCAACCTGAAAAAGCTGGATGGTGAGTTTGGGGCAGTGGATGGATGGTGCTATTTCCGTTTTTGGGGGCAAAAATGATGTAACGTGAGAACTGTTTTGGAGGGCTATGAGCATTTCAGCTTACTTTAAATTGCTGAACACATCACTGTGAGGTGGTGTGAATTTTGTAGACTGACAAAAGCTGAGGTCCCCCTGCCTGACAAGACAATTAAAGAGTTAGTTTGTTTTTTGAAGTACCCAAGGGTTGGGTACAGACCATGATGCTACTGTGCAATGCAAGTTATCCCTAAGAGATGTAACCTGTTACTTCTTGGATCCACATTAACTTTGTTGTATTTTGTAGTCTGGACATCAGAATTAGGTACCTACCGGCAAGAAGATATCCCACAGTAATGTGGTCACGTGTGTTGTAGCACAAGTTAGGGCCCAGCTAAGAGAAGGGTAATGTGCTATGTTGTTGTTAGCAGCTAAAGTGACATCTCCCAGTGACCAAGCCAGGCTAGAATATGCAGGTCCTGCTTTAGTACCTTCTTTATTCCCTGTTAGTTGGAAAAACATCCAACATCTCATCAGTTGAAGGCTTTTCTGGTCAAGACTGGAGCAGGCTTCAAGAAATTCATGCTGGTTAAAAGTAGTGACAGGAAATACAGTGCTTTCCTTTCTGCCAGTCTGACTTTTTCTGCCAGTCCAGATGAACTTTCAGCTGCATCAGCACTAATTTCATGTTTCTCTGAATAATCTGTTTGAAATACTTGCAGACTTCTTTTCCTCGCCCTCTTTTTTTTTTTTCTCTTAGGTATCCTAGTTATTAAACAAGAAGAAAATGAAGAAGCAGCCAACTGATGACACTTTCTTGTTGGTTATTTAAGTAATTCCAGATAGCTCGACACATCAAACTTTTATAGCAAATGTTTGTTTTGAAGAAAAATGGTTGGACAATTTTTACAAGACTGCCTCATTCCCACAGTCTCTCACCCAAAGAGTACCAAAATTTGGGCACACACACCAGTTTTGTCAAGCATCTCTTCTGTAGAGAACCGTGGAGCTGAGTTTATCTGCTATTTGGCTAGTGAGAGACCGTTGCTGAAACTAATACACAGCTACTTTTAATCCCTGGTGCTCGTTGTTCATTCTTGCCTTGTAACACAACCTCTTTAGCTTGTTAGGTACAGCTGGCCAGTATAATCATTGGAAACACTGAGGCCAAAACACAAAAGTTGTGGTTTAGAAATGCATTGTAGGCTGCGTTGTGTGTCATTTTTGTCATGGGAATCTCTTAATATTTTAAGTGCATCCATTTGCCTTTCATCCCCTTAACTGTTATGCCAAACAGGCCCAGCAGCTGTGGACCTACGCACGAAACTGGTGCTGCTCTCATCACCACCTATACTGGCCTCAAGTTCGGCATTGGGCTTCTTGCACTGGAACTCAAGAGCATTGCATAGGCGGCCATGTAGAACTTGTATTTATTTATTCTAAAGAGGCAACGGGAATTCTTTTCTATTTCAGTGAGACGAAGAGACCTGCTGGCTTTTTTCGTTGACTCTAAGGAATTATTTTAGATTGGAATATGTGGCCTGTTAGCCTACAGCAGGTACCTTGTTTTGGATTGGGTCACTGGTGGACATAACCCTTCTCAGCTCTGGAATCTTCTTACCAATCACTAAGTGATACTGAAGTGATGCTAGGCTGGTACTAAAACAGAGACAGTGAACAAAAGTCCTGGGCTTGAGCATGGAAAATGTTGGTTTAGAAGGGATTTTTTTATAAAAGCACAGGTATAAGCGGTGAGAATATTTATGTGGTCTGTGGGGAAGGGGAGATGAGATGGAAGCGGGGAAAAAAGTATTGCAGACTATTAAATGTGCTGTTCTGCAGGGTAACCAGTTTTAGTAGAGCCCCCATATGTGACAGGGAACTATTTTTAGTGAAAAGCATTAAACAATGATGAAGACATATCCAGTTGCACCATCGGATGCCAGTAATGGTGGGGTTTTCCTTCTTACCTTTCTTTAAAGGTCAAGTCACCTGAGTTCTGCAGCTCATTTTTGGTTTTTGTAAGCTTTTTTCCTAACTAACTTGTGGTACCGTCTTTGTTTGTTTAAATGAAAATGGCAAGAGGTGCACCTGCTGGTTCCAGACCAGGGATGGAGGCAGAATATCACTCTTTGTGAAGGTGTAGCAGGAGCTGAAATTTTGGAAGTCATGGTCAGAGATTAAAAGGTAGACACGGCCTAGGCAACAGTGGTGTTGATGTCAAGCTTCAGCTATAATTTCAGAAGATACTCTCTAATCAAATGCTAAGTTACCAGGGTAAAGTAGAAAATTGTAAGACAATCAGTTTAGGTTCTTCAGTGTATTGTAGTTACTTTACTTTACAATAGGGGAACGCAGAAGCAACTTAAATTAGCAGTTGCTGATATGACCTGAGTCTGATTCAGGCCTGTTACTTAAAATAAGCACAAGAGAGCAATGGCAAATCCTGTGGACATCCTTCACCTAGCACAGACTATCTCCAGGTAGCAGTTTGGTAGTTAACTACCTCACTGGGTTTATCTTACAGACATTTTATCTTTATTCCTGCGTAATTTATTTCAGAATTATTTTCCTAGGTCTATCATTCCTAAAGGCACCACTGAGCTAGAAGCAGGATAGGAGAGAGGGAGAACGGCCAACAGCCGTTTCAGAGGGATTTCTTGTGAAACTAAGCCATCCTGCTCCCTTGTAGCCAACCGTCTTCGGCAAAGTCTAGCACAAGGGCTACAAGTGCGGTACATATGGCTAGGTCAGCTCCTCGGGTGATACGTGACAGCAGAAGGTGAGCGATGAGCACGCAGTCCCAACACCAAGTAATGCTGCTGGGTTTAGTGTTGAAATTCCATCAATGTCTGTTCTGCAGCAATGTTCGGACTCTCTGGTGACGATGGGAGGGAACAAACGCTTTACTGAGAAGACATGAGGGATAAGAGCAGCTCCGCTGTGCAAAGTGATACCTATGGGAGTAAGGCCAGGACCTGTTGCTGTTGTTGGTAGAGCTGCGTGGGCTGCTGTCATCATATCTTCTCTCAGATTTAACACTACAAATCCTCCGGCTCTTTTCAGAGGCTGCATTGGAAGTACCACCAAAAAAGGAAAAAAAAAATCATTATTGAAGGAATGGCGCACCCAGCCTCAGCGCAGTTATAACAACTGTAAGGGGCACTGCCAAGGCCTCCCTTGCCCTTCAGTCCTCATGCTGTGATAAACTAGCCCATCATTGTAAACTCTGTGCTAGATAAACTGTCAGTCTCAATGAAACAACATAGAAGAAAACTTTGGCTCTCATTCGGCAGCTCGAAGCTGACTGGAAGGTTCAGCTTAACATTAATACGGCTGTGCTCAAGAACAAATCGGTCCCCACCCCAAACTTTTAAGTAAAGTTCCTGAGATTTTAAAATTTGCACTTTAAAATGATGCACTGGGTGTGGTAGAAGACGCACGCAGGTGGCAGAACTAAAGCGGCCAGTTTGCGTATTGACGGTGGTACACCACATCAGGGATAAGCTAAGGGCAAAGCTCAGCCTGCCCACCCTGAGGGAGAGAGCGGTGGGCAAACACTGAAAGGTTTGTCCTTCTGTGTGATGATGCTCTTCCCTATTGCACCACACCAGCAAGGGAGTAAGCACATTGTTGTCCATGGATGAAAAGAGCATCCATGTAAAACTTACAAGCGATGTGGGATTCTGCTTTTCCCACAGAAATTACAGAGGATTAGCAGCCACTTATTCCTTAGAGAACCTAACATCAAGTTAATGATAGGAAGTAGGGTTTTTACTTGCTTGTCAGCACACTGACCTCTCTGCAAAGAGCTGATGTATGCAGGGACTACACAGAACTGCCAGGACAAGACCTGAGAGACGAGACCTGAGAACCAGCAAATGATTCAGGTTACACAAGAAGCTGACTCCTCTAGACAAATCTTCAAGCAAGAGAGCACTTTTCCATCCCCTTTGGCTGTTTTTTTTCTATGTAGTCATTTTGTAGCATGACCAACCTGGTGACCTTGCTGTGTTTAAATTATTTAGGCCTATGTTTATAAAGGTCATTCTGTGAAACTTGTTTTAAAATAGTCTAATTTTATACAGACTCTGGCTGTGTGGAATGAAATATTAAGCTTGTGGGCAGAAATTAAAAATTCTCATTGAAATTTCCTAGCTGCTCAGGGAGCAGTGTATTAATGGTGTGTACTTGTTGTTCTTCATTGCCTCCGTATTTCAGAGTAGAAAATAGCTTCGACTTCAATATGTATATATTGTGATGGTTGTCATCCGATACATAAATACTTTTCAATCTTTTAACACACTGGTTGTCAGACTTTGTTCTGAGGTCCCAGAAGTCTACTGCCACCTGGGGAAAAAAATCTGAATAGTTAAATAAATGCCTGGTCCTTCTTCAGCACAAAATTACTAATTCTTGTTGAATTTAAGTGGCTTAACAGCAGTGAACTACCAATTCTGTTCAACCTAGACAAGATATAGTTAACTGATTTATAAACCTCAACAACAGAAACTTTAACTTTCAATAGACAGTGTCAAATGTAATTTCCAAAGAAAAAGCCTTCTACCCCCCCCCAAGTAATAGAATCACTATGGATTGGAAGGGACATCGAAAGATCATCCAGTCCAATCCGCCTGACACAGCAGGATCACCCAGACCAAGTCACACAGGAACACATCCAGGTGGGTCTTGAATGTCTCCAGTGAAGGAGACTCCACAACCACCCTGGGCAGCCTGTTCCNACTCCAACTGGTCAGTCCCTAGCCTATACTGGTACCTGGGGTTGTTCTTGCCCAGATGCAAGACTCTGCACTTACTCTTGTTATAGCTCATTAGATTTTTCTCTGCCCAGCTCTCCAGCCTGTCCAGATCTCGCTGAATGGCAGCACAGTCTGCAGGGGTGTCAGCGACACCACCCAGCTTTGTGTCATCAGCAAACTTGCTGACAGTGCATGCCAATCCCTCATCCAAGTCATCAATGAATAGATTGAACAGGGCTGGTCCCAGCACCGACCCCTGGGGCACTCCACTAGATACAGGCCTCCAACTAGACTCTGTCCCATTGACAACTACTCTCTGACTTCTACCCTGCAGCCAGTTTACAATCCACCTCACTACCCGAAAATCTAGACCACACTGCCTCAGTTTGGCTGCGAGGATGCTGTGAGTCCACGGCAGTCAGCGTCGATGCAAAGAAAAGCACCTTGCAGTGACGGTTGTAATGGCATTTAAAAACAACATAGAGGGAATCGCTGCAGAATTCCTCACACCACCACTAATTCAAAGCGTACTAATCGCTAAAATGCTTTACAACGTCCCTTTCGGTAGATGAAACAACTTCCAGAAAGTTGGGCTTGGATCCACCATTGAAAAGAAAGGTGAAAACTAAAATGGCCAGAACTTGAGACTTTTTTGATCATCTAGGGTTTGTTTGCACAGCTTCGTAGTTGTAATACAGAGCAGGCAACCTTTGGCTCTTTTGGCAAAGCAGCTGAAGACATTATTGAACGCTTTAACCAAAGCCTTGGCCTGTTTGCTGAAGTAAAGCCTTTGGTGTTCCCTGTCTTTTCCACCTACCTACCAAACCCCTTTCTTCTCCAAACACTGTTTCTGATCAACAGCCACATCCACGGGAGTCAATTAAGGTGATGAGGGCTTCTTTGAGATCATCTTTGAGGTGAAAAGAAGAAAGCATTTTAATGCCTTGGGCCAAGTCTTGCTCTTGCCAGCTTTGCCAAAAACATCAGCTTGAGAATTAGTCAGCCTGAGTTAACAACTAAAGAGAGAAGTGTGCTGCCTGATATTCTAACTGGTATCTAGCCGGAGGCTGCTCAGATGTTGCGTTACACAATAAATCTTTTGCAGCCTTCAAAGACTCCATGCCTGTAGGTATGAGAAACTTCTGTACCCTAGGTAACTCAAAACATTAACTACCAAAACAGGAGGAGGGCTCTGTTCTGAGGATGATGAAGCATTACAGTATTTACAATCCCCAGCAAAATCCAGCCACTGCCAGCGGTCAGCACCATGTCACAGTGTGCTGCAAAAACCCCTTCAGCAGGTACCACACAAGTGCCTTTAAGGCAGTATTTCATAGAATCATTAGTGATTGGAAGGGGCCTTGAAAGATCATCTAGTCCAATCCAATGCCCCTGCCAGAGCAGGACCACCTAGACCAAGTTGCACAGGAACATATCCAGGTGGGTTTAAAACGTCTCCAGAGAAGGAGACTCCACAACCCCCCATGGCATTTATTAACCATGTTTTCAACCCCTGCCTTGGAAAACTGTGATGCAATCTGATCTACAACTGGAGTAGTATTTTTACAACCAGCAGATTCAACTACTGAACAGCAGGAAATGTTAATGCTTTATCCAGCAAATCCAGTTTCACTTCAGTGTTTACTTTCTGTCCTAGCCACTGCCACCCATGAACTTGGGTTTGATACAGGCTCCTCACTACTAAGTCAGCACCTGCTGCCTTCACAGTTGTTTCAGGCAGTGTCAGGATACAGCTATCTTGTTTACAGCACAGCAGATCTAGAACTGTTTCCCACTCATTTCTAACACACTATACCAAGGTTCTTACTGGCATTGCAGGTGGGTGCTCAGTTTGGAGTCGGGACCCCATGAACAATTTTGTAAAGCAACTGGAGCTGCATCTACTTGTTATTTTCTTGGTTATAGGACATAAAACACATTGCAAGGTGGCATCTTCAGGGAGGCATTGAGAAACCACCTGGAATTGAGATTGCCATGGAAAATCCACTGATGGAAGTGACAAGGGAGCAGACTGGCTAAAAGGGCTGAAATCCACTTTGTCTGCAGGACTGCATCACCCTGGAGCCGTGGCCTCCCTTGCACCGTCAAAAAAACTGCACTAGGAAACTATTCTTTCAACTTCATTTAATAAAAGGGTTGGTTTAGATGTATAGATGATATCAAGTAAATAAGTTACATAGTACATTACAATCACATCAGCAAGATTTCCTTTAGTGTATTAATATTTTATAAAAAAAAGCACACAAAAAATAAATTCAGTCCAGTCTATCGCAACTGTACAGCAACAGGTCAGTGTATTTATATATGTACATTTGGAACACGTAACAGTCTTTCAGAAGGTGCCCTAAGCAGCAACACACCCAAAGGAAGTGCCTGCTCACTTGTTAAAATAATACACTTTCATAATAAAGCATTTGTACAGTAATTACAGAGCCAGACTACCCCTGTAGAGTCCACAAAAGCTTCACCTACAAATTTAAAACAGAATGAACACAAAAACGTGGATATCAAATCCAAACTACAAGGAGGGGAAAAGCCTGTGGAGAAGCCACAGGAAACTTTTTCTTTAAAATATACAGTTGCATCTCTATAAAAATATATGTTTCTTCTAATCTGGAGTAGTTAAGGTTCTTTTCAGCTGTCAGTGGAATCCTAGTCTTGGAAAGAAAAATCCTTTGACAGCTGTGGATTCGAAGTTTGTGTCTTCCTACCATAGGACACAGGAAAGAGCGAGGGCAAGTAAAGCAGCAGAACCCAAGAGACACACAACTCACCCCCACAGAAATCAACCACGATTTGAGAATGCTGCTCCTATCTCTTTAAAGCTTTACAAACCTTCAGACATAGCTCAGCAGACAATACAGGGAGACAGTTTGTGTGGGGGAAGGTGGTTTAGAAGAAGGTTTCTGGCAGAGGTAATCACTGAACTCAAAGTGCTGTTGTGTGGAAGCAGACAAGACCTCTGTGGCCATAGTCCACCCTAGTCCCAGTCGCTTTAAGACTCTGGGGGTACGTACAGGAACTTTCTAGTCCACTGCCTGGAACAAAATTAGACAGCGTGGAACTGCCCAGAGCGAGCAAGTCCAACCTTTGTTCTTTAGGGAACACCAGGTTTGATTTGTTTTTTTTAGTGTTTTGATTTTCATCTAAACTTGTTGCAATTATAAAAATGACCAAAAAGGTTCCGTTTGATAAATCAGAGGGTATTTCCAGCTAATCTGGACTTCACATTCCCTGTCTAGTATGGGATTCATAGAGGAGTTACCTTTAAGAGATGGGATTTTCATAGGATCATAGGATGTTAGGGGTTGGAAGGGACCCAAGAGATCATCGAGTCCAACCCCCCTGCCGCAGCAGGACAAAACTATCTAACACAGGTCACAGAGGAACACATCCAGGTGGGCCTTGAAAGTCCCCAGAGAAGGAGACTCCACGACCTCCCTGGGGAGTCTGTTCCTGTGCTCCGTGACCCTCACAGTAAAGAAGTTCCCCCTTGTGTTGAGGCGGAACCTCCTCTGCTGCAACTTACACCCATTGCTCCTTGTCCTGTCACAGGGAGCAAGTGAAAAGAGCCTGTCCCCCGGCTCCTGGCCAGCCTTCAGGTACTTATAAACATTTATCAAATCTCCCCTAAGTCTTCTCTTCTCCAGACTAAAAAGCCCCAAGTCCCTCAGCCTCTCCTCATAAGCCATGCCCTCCTGTCCCCTAATCATCCTCGTAGCCCTCCGCTGGACCCTCTCCAGTAGATCCCTGTCCCTCTTAAACTGGGGGGCCCAAAACTGAACACAGTACTCAAGATGAGGCCTCACCAGGGCAGAGTAGAGGGGGAGAAGAACTTCCCTCGATCTGCTGGACACACTCCTCCTAATACACCCCAGGATCCCATTGGCCTTCTTGGCCACCAGGGCACATTGCTGTGCCATGGTTAACCTGTTGTCCACCAGGACCCCCAGATCCCTCTCCACAGGACTGCTTTCCAGTAGACCACCTCCCAGCCTGTACTGGTGGAGTTTGTTATTCCTCCCCAGATGCAGGACTCTGCACTTGTCCCTGTTGAACCTCATCTGGTTTCTCTGTGCCCAGCCCTCCAGTCTGTCCAGGAGGTCTAGCAATTACAAACACACAGGCTTACAGAACTGACACGCTGTGTGGCGCCCCTTATGCAGAACATTGACCTGGTTTTGGTCCAGACCAAATCTAGAAGTTATCCTTAGAAAAAACCCTTTTTGGATTTTCTTCCAGTGACAGAACTCACTGTATCAAATCTTCCTGTTCTGTTCTGCTGCAGGAGGGTGGGAGTGAAGCACTGCTGGCTTCAGGGTGTGATCACACACCCTTTCTGTGAAACTAAAGCAAACCTCTCGTTTTTTCTTATTGGTACCTCCACTTGTTATCCTTGCTAAGAGGAAAATTTACTCATAACAGCTCCCTAAAAGATGGAGAATTAGTGAAAGATGTGGTCTTTGGAAGACAACAAAGACAGTGTATTCAAGTGGCAGCATATCTAAAAGATTACATTGGTACTTACAGCAATCCTCCTTAAATCCTGTATTTTGTTTCACCTGATGGGTATTTTTGTCACCATAATTCACTGTGTCATGTCTGAAGCTACTTTCATCTTGAAAACCCCTGAGGGCCATGACTAAATGTTTACTCATTATCTTCAGGCGTACTTCCAGGCACTAAAAATACCTGGGTAAAGGGAGGGGATACACAAGAGCAGAAGAGTAAAAGAGAAATGTCACAATTTCCTGCCCACAAAGAGAACCAGGACCTTGCAGCACAGAGGTCTCTGCAGTTCTTCCTTACTAGAAAACACAGGTAAGTTCCTCCAGTTTAGCATTCTATTTTCCAGCTGGAACTACACCCACTAGGCGATACTGTCCCTCACCTTTGCCTAAGCATCTCATCCTAATCACTGTTGGAAACAAGATCTGGAGCTAGGCTGGGCTTTGCTTTGTCCCAGTACGAACAGGTTCTAGCGTTTTTTCCTAAGGGACTGCATACCCACTGATTTTGCACTGGTTTAGCAAGGACAGTCCTCACTATCAGTGTAGGCTTGGGGAGAAGGTGACAGCAGCCCGAGGAAAAGGACTTGGGGGTGTCAGTGGATGGAAGCTGGCCATGAGCCGACAGTGTGCGCTTGCAGCGCAAAAGGCCAACTGCATCCTGGGCTGCATCAAAAGAAGCATGGCCAGCAGATAAAGAGAAAGAATTCCGCCCCTCTACTCCACCCTGGTGAGACCTCACCTGGATTCCTGCGACAAGCTCTGGAGCCCTCAATACAGGAAAGACTTAGACCTGATAGAGCAGGTCCAGAGGAGGCCACAAAAATGATCAGGGGATGGAGCACCTCTCCTATGAGAACAGGCTTGGCAAAAAGAAGGCTCCAGGGGCACCTGATAGCAACCTTCGAGCCCCTGAAGGGGGCTAAAAGAAGGGTGGAGAGGGTCTGTTCATGAAGCCTTGAATTGACAGGACAAGGGGCAATAGTTTCAAATCAGAGAAGGGTAAATTGAAATTGGATGTCAGGAAGAAGTTCTTCAGCAGGAGGGTGGTTGAACACTGGAACAGGCTGAGGCCCCATCCCTGGAGACAGTCAAGGTGAGGCTTGAGAAAGCTCTGGGCAACCTGATCTAGCTGAGGATGTCCCTGGTTCCTGCAGGGTGGTTGACCTTTGGAGGCCCCTTCCAGCCCAACACGTTCTATGATTCTATGACAGTAAAAACATTTTCCTATGACACTTTGATTTACTGTATTTCAGTTATCAAGTTCAACCAGATCTCCTCTCCAATCTAAAGAAAACCAAACACATCTTCCTTTTTTGTCCTGTGTCAGTGTGTGTGCCGGTTCACCTGTGCTTTCAGTAAGTCAGAACACTGTTCTGCTGCTGCAACACTGCTATCACAGCCAAGTATGTTAATCACAACATCACAACAATACCACAGCACTTTCAATCCCTGTTAAATATACTCGCCCCGCTGGTTTCTGAATTGTTGCTCTGCAGTTTTCCATGTCTGGAAACTACTGGCAACTCTCCTGAGACATACATCAGATCTTTCCACTGGAATTCATCCCAGTACTACAAGTGGAGTCCAGCTGCCTCACCCACTGGCACGCTGTGCTAAAGCTTCTGCTCTCTCTAAGGGCTCTAGGATAACAGCAGAAGTTTTCTCCCATTTATAAAAGAAATAAAAAAGAGAACAATTAAAACTGAAACTCTCTGTAGGAAGATTGATCTCCACAAGTTCTTTCTAAAGTTTCGTAGCTTTTAGCTGTCTGCAGTTTCCGAACAATATGAACAGTTGATGACACACCATCCGCTTCCACACCCCAGTCAACAAGACCCGTGCACAACAGACAGGGAACAGTCACCCAAAGGCTGGAAGGAGCCTTAATTTTGTTAGGAATGAAAAAGACAACCTTGCTAGAAAATTGAACACTGACAGACAAAAGTGTCAACACTGAAAAAAGTGCAGCCCTTGACGATACTCCTACTGATACTCTTTTGTAAAAGGGACTGTTCCTGCTGTGAAGGGAAAGGCTCCTATCCAGAGTAACCATGGCACAACAGGCTTCCAGACTTGAGAGCAATCACAGTCGTACAAAACCCCAGGGCAGGAAGAGATTGCCAGGTGGCAGCTGGACTCACAACCAGTCACTTTTCATGGTTAACCTGGGTTAGTTTGAAGGGTCAAGATTTAAAAAACATCAACCAGCCAGGAACCCTACTACTTCATGTACAGCACCCCCTTAGGATCCCTGCTTGGGAGCATGGGGCTGATTCCGGCCTTCGGTACCACAACACTGCAGCAGTACCAGCTCCTGCGTTGCCCAGGAAAGTTGGGGTCAGCACTGCTTCTCCACTCTTGCTGGCAGGAGGGAGCTGGGCAGCTGGGGTTGGGCTGGCACTGACTGCCCATGAAGCACAAGGCAGTGATCAGATTCTTTGCATCTTTCTGAAACAGTGACAACGTGGGCTATGAGGATGGGCAGGGCAATCTCGTGCAAATCCAACATCTCAGTCACCTGCACCACTACTTAACTCCCTTTGCAGCAGGCAGGCTTTTAGTGGTTGGACTTTTTTTGGCTCCCAGCATGTGTCAGCTCTGAGGGAAGAGTCAGCCTTTCAGCAGAGAGCAGGCTCACTGCACGACAATCCAGCAAGCAGTGCTGTCCGGCCACTGTTGTGGAAATAAGTAACACAGACACCATGAGACAGGGTGTGTTTGGGAAATACCCCACCAGCTCTGGAGAGTGGCCATTTCAAGGGATAAATGAGGGCGGCTGCCACAAGAAAGAAATGGATGCATTGAGAATAAAAGCCATTCACAGAGGGAAATGAGAGCCCATTCCTCCCATCTCCGAGGTGCACACAATCTGCACACAAGCTGGTTTTGGTTCAGTTTCACTAAACAAACTTGCTCCCATTAATGCAGTCAAGCTCAGCAGTTCTCATTCAAGTTGTGCTTGTGAAGCCCCCCAACAAGCCCCAATGACATTTCCATTAAGACTCTTGCGACTATTTTGTTTTCCAACTCCCAACACCTGGGCTATTCATAATCCCACAGGATATTTTTACACCCATTGCTGCATGCTTACTGGCATAACAGAAACCACCTCAGGCTTCCTTCTGAAAAAGAAAACTTGCTCTCAAGAGGAAGAACAGAGTGTCTTGTGCATCCCACTTCTTATTGTGAAGCAGAGGTGGCCAGAAGCGCATACCATTTTCCACAGAACTTATTGGCTGCCTAAATAAATGGTCAAAAAGGCAGGAAAGCTTAACAGGAGGAAGAACTTGCTGAGAAAGGAAAGACCAGTGTCACAGTAACAGGATACACTAACTCTGAGCATAACAGCATTTTCTTGCTCCAGTCTGGAAACTTTTACATCCACAAGAATCCTGTGATCATGATTCCTGACAAGCACAAAACGAGGTCTGATTAACCCTAGAGAGAACTTACTTCCACTGCAGGCAACACTGTTCTGTACCTCTGGTATCTCTATAAATCAAACAGAAATGTGTTTTCTTTTTTTTTTTTTTGCAATCAAAGTTGAAACACATCTTCTCATCCACCATTCCCAGCTTGGTCAGTACTGGCAAGGAGAAGTGAAACGTTGCGTGAGAAAATGGAAAATGGCAGCACTGAAACTGAGACCTGATGGTTCAGTTCACAAAAAGTTCAAGCAAAAAAGTGAGACCGCCAAGAGGGAGGTTGGGCCCAGCCTTGCTACTCCCTCCTTCCGATACATTACTACATGTCTCCATCTTCATCCGAGCTTGTGCTGCTGCTTCCACTCCCACCCTCGCTGCTCCCTTCCTGCCAGGCCTGGCTGTGGGCTGCTGCCGCTGCCGCCGCCGCTGCCACTGCTGCCGCCTCCTTCTCTTGCTGCTTCAGCGCAGCTGCCTTCTTTTCCTGCTCGGCATGGCTTTTCATGTGAGCGCTGCGGCTCTTCACCTTGTAGAACACCCTGAGGAAGCACACGCACGTAACGTTAGCACTAGGCTGTCCTACAGCCTCCTGCACTGGTTCTGCAAAAGAGCTTCTGCTGCTCCAGCTTCAAGTTTGTGAGCTTCAGCACAGGACATCACGTTGGCACTGCAACCTACAGCAAACACTACTGCTGATGTCAGTAGACGTGAGAAATTGCACTTTTCCTGCCATCCCTAGCTCAATGCCTTCTTTAAAATAACAGCATAAACACTGGCATTGCAAGACTTTCCATTCCTTTAAGAGTGATTTACTTAGGGAACCAAATTTTCTGGCTACTTATAAATCTGCCGGCAACAAACCTACAAAACTACTAGACCTGTGTGAGGAAAGACAGGCACTTTACAGGCACCGAAGGCAAGAGAGCAGCTGTTTAAAAGTGGTGCCCTTCATCTGCACACCACTGAAATGCTGATGCTGTCTTACTATGTTTGAGGAAAAACAGTCATCAGCAAGTAATGATCCCAGTAGTAGCATCTAATACCCACTACTTAAAAATCCCTTACCTACAGGTATTAGCAAATCATTAAAATTACTGCCAGTGTCTCTGGCTCAAGTAGATGGAAGGTTCTTTTCAGAATAAGCTTCCACAGGAGATGCCCTGCTGCAATTCTGTGACTGTTGTTGGAAAAGAAGTTGCTCTTACCTCCCACATTTTTTACATGGAAATGTGTTCTCTATGTTCTGAGTTTTGCTGGTAGCATCTGATTTTATCTTCTGTTTCTGCCGCCTCTTCTGCACTGGAGTGGTGACAGGCTTCTGAGGCTTGGCTGTCATCTCTCTTGACCTCCTTCCAATTCTGCCTGTGACAGTTGCCTCGTGACTCTTCATACTGACATCACCGGCCTTTGGAGAGAGCGGAACAGTTAAGGCAAATGGAAATTTAGACCCACCACTGAAAGAAAACAATGGCTGAGCTCCTGTGCTTCAATCATTCCACACCAAGGTTTTATTTAATGAGAAAGGTTTTGGGGTATTTCCAGGATGTTTCACTCGTGGCCTTATGTGTGCACCAACCACAAAGAATTGTGAGACAGCAACTAGAATGCATTGAGTTCTGT
>VXBP01004237.1:9097-84168 GCA_013400115.1 Rhinopomastus cyanomelas
CCCCCTCCCCCCGCCTCGTCCGCCGTCGGGCAGGCGGGCAGAGGGGCTGCCGGCGGCGGGGCGGGCGCGGCTCTCAGAGGCCCGGGGCGGCGGCGGCGCGGCGGAACATGGCGGCACGCGCGGCTCGCAGCTCCTCGCGCAGCGGAGGGACAGTCCGCCTGGGGCCCGGCATGCACCGCGCCGCNGGAGAGCTCCGCGCGGCTGTCCCGGCGGCAGCGCCGCGGCGAGAGGGAGACATTTTATGAAGCGGCAAAGCCCGAAAGCGGCCGGGGAGCCGAGAGGCAGAGCACAGCCCTTCCGCTGGACAACCGGCGATCCTGCTGGTGTCGAGCAGTAAGACCAGGGCAAGCCTTAGCAGAAGAGCGGGTATCACTGCACTAAACCTAGGGCAATCTGACCATTTTGTTATGAATGCTCCACGTTAAATTAACTTTGCTTGTTTCATCGGCAAAGCTGTTAATTTCATCCTGAGAGTGTGCCCTCAGTTGTACCAGTTCAAGTGGGCTGTAGGACTGTAAAGGAGATAGCCGTAACTACCTAGGCTGAAACAACCACCCCCCAAACATTAAAACCAACCAACCCAAACCCACCAAACGAAACATCTTTGACTCTGGCATCTTCTAAGTATCTGCCAACAGCCCTAGTCAGGTCTAGCAGATGCCTAAACATACACTGCTTTTGATTCAGTACGGCAATAAGTGAATCTGAAGAGCTACTCTGCATCTCAGATAATAATCCACCTCTTGGAATTATTAATAATCTGAAATGAGCTGCGTAAACTATTTCATGTAGTAAACCAGGAATCTGAGCAATAAAAGCCATTCAGAGGTAATAGCTGCCAGGAAGGTCTTGGGTCCAAGGGATGTGACCTGAGGTGAGTACCTTCCAAACTGAGCATGAAACACAAAATTACATTAAAACAGATAGGTTACACAAGAGCTTGAGCTCACCTGGCTTTTCTATTACATCTCGAAGGTAGACCTAGCAAGAAATGAGTGAATGATTGAAACACCAAGGTAAAGTCATTCCAATGAAGCAAGGGAAAACCTGATAGGAATTAGAATTATAAAGCCTTGAGTTATTTATTAATGACACTTGTAAGACTCCAAAATTTTGAAAAAAGCAGAATTCTATTAATTCCCTGTCCTTAGGTAAGTGCACGCAAGAAGACGGCCGGGATACAGTAGGTATAATGGAAGAAATTCTGGATGGGTATTTTGGATTTAAACACTGAGCTTTCTAGTAGCAAGAACTACTGCTTGATACCACGTTTTGCAGATTTCTGTCATTGTACAGCCAATTTAAAGGGCCTGGTTTTTAAGTGGAACAAAAGCTCTTTTGTATCCACCCAGAATTCACAGTGAGGGTGACGGAGCACTGGAACAGGCTGCCCAGGGGGGTTGTGGAGTCTCCTTCTCTGGAGATGTTCAAGACCCGACTGGACAGGTTCCTGTGTGACTTGGTTTAGTTGATCCTGCTGTTGCAGGCGGATTGGACTAGATGATCTTTCGAGGTCCCTTCCGATCCGTAATGATTCTATGATTCTATTCTATGAATATGCTGTGTGAGCATGGGACAGGAACAGCCTTAAGAGTTACTCCTATTAACTTAGACTGGTGGGAATGAATTCAGTCTCTTATTTAGAATCAAGAGGAGCTTGGTAATAAGTGCAGTTTGAACATCTGATAATGTGAACCAGCAGAGATATTCCTAGAAAGAAATTCATTTGTCCATACATTTCCAAAGACAAATGGAGCCTGAGACCTTGCTAAGTGTTGTCAGGAATCACCTCTCCACCTCACCTGAAGTGCTGTAGCAGGAGATGCCTCTTACTGCTTTCAATTGCTCACTTCTCTCGTGAGTCTGCAGCCAACTTGTCTCCTGCGGCTGATGCAGTCAGAACTCTGGTTGAGGCAAAAGCATATCAGAATTTTATTTTGTTATAATGCTGTGTCAGAAGAAGACATCATCATCTAGGCAGCACACCTAGATCCCTGCACTCTGAAACACTTCCAGTCAAAACCTGGCATCACCTGAAGAAATGCCTCACAGAGATCTTGCTGTGTTCCACTTACCCCCAGACCCCAAACAAATTAGGTTGATGTGATAAATGGCATTATGCCACCCTATGAGCCACACTTACTTAAAATCTTAAAAGTACATTTTAAAAGCTGGTTTCAGGTAACAGCTGCAAAGAGAAGTTAGGTAGCACAGTTAGGTAGAAGTTAGGTAGCACAGGTTTTTATTTCTGAAAAGCAGAGTCACATTTTACTTACTGGTCAGCTTTGCCACCAAGTGGCCATTCCATTCCATTCCACACATTTTAATACCTAACTGGAAAAAAAAAGAAAGAGAAAAGCCTGATTTCTATTATGACTGGAATGACAAGCCACTCACTAGTACTGGCCTGCTTTCTGAACAACTGCTTTGGTAACAGAAATATCTCATTGAGAGAACCATGTGGAATAATCAAGCCAATCCATCTTATTCTGTCCCATAGGAAATGGAGCCATCGGGGATGCAGAGGATTTCCAGCTCATGCTTCATCTCAAAGCAGCACGCAGCAGCAGATATTTAAACAACAAAGAGGTGTTATGTTAAAGTCTAAACTTTCTGATGCCTCTACTGGCTGAGTACTGCAAGGTATAGTGGCAACTATCAATTAGTAATTGTTGCCTCAGACAACAAATGCTGTTTATTGCAGTTCAGACACGAGCTGGACATAACAGCTGTACGAAATTCTGTAACCAACCCATGCAGGAGGTCAGACAACTGAGACAGTCCCTTCTGACTCTAAGAGCGACATATCTTAAAACTGGCACAATGCAATGTCCCAGAATCATCTAATTACCCAACAAGAACTTTCTAAAAAGAAGGAAATTGAATCACAGGAGAGAGAGAGATATATTCCAGATCCCAAGAGAAAGATGCATAGAGCAAACCTTGCAGAGATAAACCAGGTCTTAGAGGGGAAGATGTGCTATAAGCAGCAGAGTAAGATGAAGACGACAAAACTTTTAAGCATTGTTCCATTTCATTGACTCTCACTAGTGATGGCTTCACACTGCCCTATCTGAATTGTCAGAAGTGCTATCGTGGTTGGTACAAACTGTGAGACTGCCTCAGAACAAGCCATGTTTCATTGTAAACACATTTGAACATATTACTGAGTTTCCATATCAATTTCTTGAAAACTTTAAGAGGATACAACATTTTTTTGCTGTCTCTAGACAGACTTTACGACTGACTTTATTATCTGTAGCATGAGGATATAGTTCAGAAAGGCTGAAAACCATTTTCTCAGCATTGCAAAATCATTCTCACTGCACTACTACTGCGAATGTCATCCAGTACAGCACTGACTAAACAAACACAGACTCTAATTTCTAGATAGCTGTCGGTATAAATTAAAAGCTACTTTCCAGCTGCAGTCTATCCCATTACATCCTGTTCCTGTACACATTACCTTCCTTCCCCAGTAACCTTCATGAACAGCCTGTGGACGTAGAGGCTACATTTCAAAAGCCAGTCAAGGCCACAGTAATTTCTTGCATGCTACCACAACTATTAGGAAAAAAAAAAGCCTCAGGCAACCCAGCCTGTGCCACTTAGCCTGACTCTAGAGTTGCAGGTGATTTTTTTCATACCAAAAGCTACAGCCACATCTAATTTAAATCTCACACCTCTGGAATGATGGTATCTTCTTCCTTAGGTTCTTCAAAGCATCACTCCACTTGCTCTGCTTAAAGCATTCCTTCCCCTGCCCTTAGTTTCTAGTTCAAACTTTTCCTTCCTTAGCCTTAAGCAATTGCTCTTTTGCCTACCATCTGAGACCATGCAATTCCCTCTCTTCATTTATCTTACTACCTTGATGATATTAATAGACTGTGATCCAGTCACCTCTACTCACTCTAAAAATTGAGTTCACTCTGCTTTTGCTGCCCTCCTTTGTGTTCTCTCTGGTGTTCTCAGAACCCCCACAAGCAAGACACTTGAAGTATTCAAGGTAAGCAGGTCTACGTGTTAAGACCTTGTTAAAAACCAACAATCTTTAGAACTGTGATATAAAACTGATTTTTTTTTTTAATCATTTAAAAAAGCTTTTATGAAGCAGGCTGACCCATGAACACAAGGTCCGACAGAGCTGAGAAAGACCAATAAGCAGTTTTAAAGGAAATTGTGGAGGGGACAAACCCACAAAACGCAGAGATACGACTCAGTTGCTGAACAGTACAGGCACTTTTTTCTCTAAGACACATCTGGCTGTCATTACCAGATGGCTAAAGTGCAACTGTGCCTTCAACCTACCCCTCTGCATCCTCTTCCCAAGTTACCAGGACCACACAGCATTAAGCACTGAGAAGAAATAATTGTTCCTTTGGGACTGGATAGCTTAAGAAACAGTTGAACAAAAAAATGCCCCTCATAACCAGGCAAACCTGAGGTCATGACAAATATTTAAATGAAAGCAGAAAAAGATACCTTAAAATAATCCCACATAAGGATTTAGAAGCTTTTCTACTATGTGCTTTATCTCAGCAGTTTTAGATGCAAATTGAAAACTGTAAAACCACTGGAGAGATGTGGGCTTCTCCCCCTAACGAAGACGTTTGGAAATTATTTTCTGGTCTGTACTGCTCAGCTCTTAAGAATGACATCTCTGTGTTCAAATCAGTAGCTTACTGTGAAGTACCACTTGAGACTCCCACACATGTACCTTCATCTCCCTCTTCAGATGAGTGAGGTGTCACAACCGCCTGGCCGCTACGCTACCTTCTTTCACGCCGCTGAGGGCAGTAAATCAAAATCAGTGTTCAGTGCTGAAACAGTTCTTTGATATCAACCAAGGCTTTTTGACCTATTAGGAGATCCTAATAGTAGTATAATGTTAACTTTTGTTTGACTGACATATTTTATACCTAAAGAAGGAAGTCAGTCTGTACATGCTGTTTGGAAACTACAGGAATTTGAAAACCCATCATTTTCAAGAAACAGAACGTGTAGCTCCGTAGCAAGCAGAACACAGAGATTTTTCTCTGTGTATACGAGTTATGATGGCACATTATACAATTGTGTTTAGATCTCTTTCTTTATATCCCTCACAATCAACACGTGGTCAGACAAGAGGCAGAAATATGCATTCATTAGTTCAATTAGCTTCACATGCAGCATTCCAGCCAAGTGCACTATCCAAGAAGAGTAAGTCAAGAGCAAGTTACTTGTGTTACCATTTACTCTTCACACAGATATTGTATGTTAACAAGTTTATGCTTTAATGTGCTTTAAGATATTTAAGATAAATTTGAATAGTTTGTGAGTTTTTAATTATCAAGAGTTCTATGCTTGGAACACCCTCAATTGACAGTCACATAAAAATTAATTGGTATAAATTCTGAGTAAAAAAAATGGAATGACATACAAGCTAGATGACCATCAACATCACTTTGCCAGAGTTGTAATAAAGTTAAGCTAAAATTTAACAATGTGAAACAATGCTTAGATTTGATCAGTTATTGAAATGCAGCAAATACTCACTTTTCTCACGCATTCATACTTAAAGTGATTTTGATTAGTGACAAATACGCACATATAAAGCTTCTAAAGTCTACGATTCACCAATGAATCATGTGGGACTGGGCCATCCCAAACTCAAGATAGCCCTCCTTCATCAAACCTAATAGGTTGGTTTATAAATGGACTATTCTCTTATTCACGAGTATATTCAGTGCTCGCTCACGCAAGACCGACTACTAGAACAATTCTATTGATGCCAATAAGGAAGTTCAGGTTTCTTCAGCTGAACTGATCCATTTGGATCTGCTTCTGTAAATGCCAGCAAACACAGTGTTCTGAAGCAACAGTCTTAGTTGGTCGTTTTTCATTAATTGAATAGCAATCTTAAACTTAAAAAAGCAATTAATGTAACATGCTCTTACTAACTCCATCAGTGATAGCCAGTCATGGTGGAAGAACTACCATAAATGGAGCATTGAAAAGGTTCTGGACTATATAGTGCCAAAATGCTAGAGGCAGCAAGCACAGATGGATGAAAATCTCATACTTTCTTCTTGCCACCCTAGTGCCAAATGAGAGACAGCACAGCGCTAGGAGACTCCAGAATGTACATGAGTGAGAAATTTATAAAAGCCAACGCTAGCTTAACCTGCACCGCTTGCCCAATGTCTATTTATACACATCGCAGCGTATGCAACTTTTCCTGCACAATTTCATTTACCATGGCAAGAACGCTATCAAACTCCTACAAAGGACACCGCTTACTCTCTGCATCAGTCAATCTCCTCTTCTCAGAAGCTTCAGCAGTAGGCTGGTGCTGAGGATCCTCCTCTGCATACAAATCCATCTTGTAAGGAAGGAAAGACAAATCAAACAGACCAATTACCGTGTGTTCTTTGGAAGGACAGACATACGTCAGTGATGTAACACATTTTCTTTCAGTTTGTCATCTTCACCTATCCATCTGTTCCATCCTATTCTATTCCACCCTCTTGCTCTCTTCTTTTGCTTTCCTCATTCTTCCCATGCTCCTACCCTGGCCCCATCAAAGAATCACAGATCATTGGGGATTGGAAGGGACCTCCAAAGACCATCTAGTCCAATCCCCTTGCCAGAGCAGGACCACCTAACACCAAGTCACACAGGAATATACCCAAGGCAGGTTTTAAACGTCTCCAGAGAAGGAGACTCCACAACTTACATCAGATGCAAAACCTGCATGACTGCCTGTTACCTGGAAACCTGCCCCTCCCCATCAGCCATCATTCGTAAGCCAATTTCAAATGGTAGCAATCACATAAAATAGCAGTGAGACAGTTGTTTCCTTCTTCCCAAATTCCCTGCATCTTAACACAGGCGCAGCAGCTTTAAGGACCAGACAATTACCTTGCACTTTTGTAGCTCCCTTCAAGCAGAGTTCATTTTGGTGAACTCACTGGCACTGTACACTCCAACACATACTCTTTGAATGAACGTGCTGCTCAGGTCTGAGGATGATTCCCACAAACAGAACGCACAAACTCCGTTGTCTTCAAGAGAAGTATCTCAGCTAAGCAGATCCTTTTCCTCACACAGGATTGCACATAAGCTCAAACACAGGGACACTTTGTGCTATTATTGCTTTCCTTCCCCCCTGCTCAGCTGGATCCAAATATCAACACAATAATAGATTGTGCAAACACAGAAAGTTAGTTTTTTATTTTTAGAGGGGCTGAAATAGAATTATTTTTAAAAATAGATTTGAGTGTGTGGGTTTCCTTTCAACTCAATTCCATCCAATAACCTAGCCTGCAGCCAGTGACAGATATTTAACAAAGAAAGCCCTGGTTATGTCACAAAGCCTATAATATGAACTCTAAAATAGGTGCTGAATTCCTTGTGAAAGCTCCATCTCCATTCTTCTTACAGGCAATAGTGCACTTGAATGAGCTGAGGCTGTTTACTCTGAAGAGCGGGAGGCTGAGGGGAGACCATATTGCTGTCTACAACTACCTGAAAGGTGGTCATAGAGAGGTGGGCGTTGGACTCCTCTCAAAAGTGACAGGACCTGCAGAAGTGGCCTCAGGTCACTTGCCAGGGGAAGTTTAGAGTAGACATAAGGAAAAACTTCATTGAAAAGATAGTCAGGCATTGGAACAGGTTGCCCAGGGAGAGGGTTGAATCGCCATCCCCCAATGAGTTTAAAAGTAGCGTAGATGGGACTACACGTAGCTTCAGGACATGGTTTAGCACTGGGCTTAGTACAATTAGGTTAATGGTCAGACTCAATGGATCTTAAAAGGTCTTTTGCCACCTAAGCAATGCTGTGATTCTGTGATTCTAATACTTACTTGATTTTTTTAGGGTTTAGATAGCAAATAAAAGCTCATTGAAGAAATTTGTACATTAGTAGTTAGTCAAACGAATTACAAGGTAAAGATTTAACTTAGTAGCTTCGCTAAGACTTGCAGGAACAAGCTACAGATGAAGTAAAGGTATTTTTCCAGCTACACATTAAGTGCACTGGTGAATCTACTAGAGTTTTCTTCTGTTCTGGTACAGTAACATACTGCTTGGGATGGTAGTATTTCAGAGGTTCCATCTTTATTTTTCCTTTCCAGGCATCTGGCTGAGTTAACTTCATGGTTAGTAACTGATACACACAGGACATTCACAAAACAGTTTTGAAAGCTGGTACCTAGGACTTCACGATGTAGGAATGAAAACAATAGCTTCCTTTAAAAGAAAAACTTGATACCACTGGCAGTTAAAATGAGTAGCATCAACTCAAAATTATTCTGCAAAGCTTTATGGAAGGATATGTCCTCTGTCCCAGTGACTAGGATTAATAAAAAAATTCCAAGCATGCACGTTCGCTTCATTTGCAGATGTTCCGTACTCTGTATTGATTTATGAAGAGGTGACTTTGCACTTTATTTTGGCAGATTATTTATTTTAGGTAATTGAGTTCAACGTTACTTAAGCCTGACTCTGCAACCTGACTGTTTCAGAGCCGTAGTCAAGCAACGTGTCAAATACCTACTTATACATGTCCTCAGGTTTTATCCCATGGCTACTGCTACCTTCTCCACTGCTGAAGACAACAAAAAGCTGAAAACAAGCAGGGGCTGCTTCTGTCCAGATTCCATTTACTCCAGTAGTATCATTCTACCAACAAGGAAGAGAGTGAGCGCACTGCCAACAAGAATGTTTCTGTTGAAATATCCAGCTCTGCAACTACCTAAAATCATAAGTTACAGCTAGAAATGGAGCAGCTGGCCATAGCCAGAGAGATTAATTCAACATCTGTTTGGAAACCTTAATCAAGTACTTACATAAAATAAAACAACACTATTGTTTTATAGTCAGACAATCAGAAACCAACTCGTGCACTTGAAAGATTCGTGCTACTAAGTTTGCAAAGCCACTGTGTGAGAAAGTCAAAAGTCAGCAAGAGGTTTTTTTGAGTGGAGGGATGGAAGAAGAGAGGGCTTTGTTCTAGGAACCGCTTGCTAGTGGGCACTTCAGTACAAAGAAGTACAACATAAACCCAAACGTAAAACACAATTTATCATGATGTAGTTACAAGTGATCGTAACAACAACAGACACAAGAGCAATTATTTAAAAACAAGAAACTCTGAAATCACATTTATTAAGATGAATGAACTCAACCTCTGACTGAACAGCAAAAACTGGTGAAATTCCATAAAGCACGGAGGTGCAAAACGAGATTAAACTGAAGACCCTCTCAACCAGGGCAACAGGCAGAGCAGGTTACCAAGGAGGTCCTTGCAGGTTACCAAGGAGGTCCTTGCAGGTTACCAAGGAGGTCCTTGCAGGTTACCAAGGAGGTCCTTGCACTAGAGGGCACTCTGGGCCTTCCACTGACTGCCTGGGCTGGCAGCAGCACCGCTGCCCACCCTCTCTCCATATAAACATGTAACAGATCCCTCCACGTTTTTAAACAAGTCCAAACCATCACATCGGAGTGCAACTCTTATTACAATGACACATCTCACCACGACAACCATTTCTTAATGACTTTTCTGTTGTGTCCTACCTCCCTACACTACCACCTTGCACAGATTCTGTAGCTTTCCCTCTATAAAGACATCTCAAAATATTTTTCAAAGGACACTGCTAATTGCTGTCCATTATGAGGGGAACGTTAAGTAACAGACTAGTACTGAAAATCCAAGGGAAAAAATAGACATATCCTCCAATCTAACTAAATATTTATTACATAACCTTTGTTAATGAACTAAAATAAACAATTTACTCAAGTTAGCGTACAAGAAAAGTCCGTTTCATTCAGGTCAACTGATGAGTAAAGCCAAAGAGCAAACAAAGCTCATACACAGACACATAAATAGAACTATTTTCATATATTTATTTGAAAAATACTTACAAAAGCAAGTATGGTTGACACTAAAATATTTAAACTTATTCTGTGTTTACATTGGTGTAATTAAGCGTGCAGCATTAACAGTCTTTTCTGTTTGAAGCATTGTTAGTTTGCCTTAAGGAAGTGGGGAAAACTGTGGTCTACAGATGAACGTCTCCCTGCTACTTCCCCAGCAGCAACTATAGCTGTGATCTCTGCTCGAGATCTCAGCTTGTGGAAAACTGGGTTTACTTTACTAACAGCCAGCCTGCCAAGTGCAGATTTACTGGAACCTGAAAGGTAAGTCGGTTTTTTTCCCCTAGAAAGGAAGAGGGGAGTGGAAGGAGAGGAAAATAAAAGGATTGTGTAGAACTTACTAAAGCTACATTTCATGAAAAAGAGTCCTTAAAAACATCCTTTTGTTGGTGGCCGTCTTCCTTCAAAACGCGCACATACTTCAGAACTTACCCGTAAATCAATGCCCCTGAAGCTCACCATTCCTACAGCAATGTTTTGCTAGGAGAGGCCAGGACTAGAATAGCTAAGATTCCCCATCCAGACAGCAGTTCAGTAGTGTCAGAAGTGAAATACAGTGCAATTAGTTTTCATATCCTGTATACCTACATTTTAAGACAAAACTGGCACAGACACCGATTGACAGTGTTTGCTGTCGCCACATAATCCGCGCTCTGGCAACAGCTACAGTCTGTTCGCAGAGCAGATTATTAGGACAAATGGAGTGGACAGGATCTCACCAGCCATTATTTTGCATGGTGCCAGTAGCTGCTGCTGCTTGAGCCAGCATATTTCTGTGTGCCTCTGAAGCAGAAGAAAAAGTTCCATCCATCACACGCTTTGGCAGCATTTGCTTTCTGCCAGGCTGAGGGGTGTAGCTGTTCTGTCGCCAGTCTTCATCTGGAGGCATATCAACTCTCCTAGGACCTGGGGCCTTAATGCAAGAAGGGGGCACAGGACAAGTTTGAGAGGCACTCGGATCCCAAGATGGCTCATACGGTGTTCTTAAAGTGCTGTAGTCCGTGCTGGCTGCCAGCCTGTAACCAGTGGCATAAGATTCATGTGTTTGATGTTGCGAAGGCTGCTGGAAGAAGCCTTCCTGTAAACTCTTGCCTGACTGGCCAGCATGTTTCCCCAAGACCGTCGTTCGTTTATCTGGTAATGTGGCTGTTTGCCTGGCAGCGTAGCTTGTGTTCAGCCAGTAGCCAGAGACACTTGATGCTCCACCTCCTAAATGCAGATTAGCAAGAGGCTTTTGCCCCTTGGAGACAGTGCCTTTGGGTGCACAAGGGAGACTCCCATAGGTCAGTGCCACACATGGGTAGTCTTCACCTTGGAAAGCTTCACCCCGGTTAGGCACAACCAAAAGCTTCTGGATGATGTTCTTCTGATCTCCTGCAGAATAAAAAATAGAAGTATTTAGTTATGCCTTTTCTTTCATACTCTCAGAACTTTCAGCTGTGGCCGGCAGATGAAGACAGAAGAAAAATGAGATCACTAGTATAGCCAGGTACTGGCTGACACACAAGTCTAAATAAAAGCCAGCTGCAGCCTTTCTAGAGTCCACCCTTCTCACTGCATTTCTTCTTTATGCTACTATAGGTCCTGTGATGTCAATGAGGAGCCAACTGTTCAAGGCTGGTGTGTCAAACTGCTTTTGACAGCTGTCTCGGGGAAAATAATTCTCCTAAAAGAATTAGTTATTTCCATTGGCTCAAGTAGCTTGTGGAAGTACCGTCACACGTGACAAGGTGGCAGGCCTTATTGTTATTTTCACACCAAAGAAAACACTTCACAAAAACATGAATACGATCTTACATGAAGTCATCATAATGTTTCTATAGAAAGTTGTCATTATGCTTTCCTTTTCTTTCGTTGTCCATAGCACAGAATCCAGAACAACTCAAAAGGGTAGAGAAAAGAAAAAGTGATCTGTCCTTCTAGATTTCCGAAGGAATTCAGGCAGATGGTGAAACATCATTATGGAAGACCTGGAGTTGTATTTTGGCAGTATTTTTGTTCATGAATGAGGATGAAAAGTCCTGTGATTACCTGACAGTTTACGTGCCTTGCCCACCATGCTGGGCATCAGTACATCATGGGGTACGTGCTGCACCAGGTTTGGGTTGTGCTGGGGATCAAAGGGAAACACAGGAGGATCATGGGGGAAAGGAAGGGAAGTGGAGCTGGAAGAACGGTGGCTGGTATCCACTGGCATTTTCCTCGTACTTGGTGCTTCCTTTTGTAAAGTGAGAAAGGAGAAGAAAACAACATAAAACAATGAGTAAACATAGAGCTGGGTTGAATCAAACAAAAATAGTGTTGATTCAAGGAAAGGGATGAGTCACTGTCGCAAAAACATGCATCTGTATGAGAAAAAGAAATACAAGTAAGAACTGCATCAATCTGGTAAGGTTCTTACTGCAGTGGTGGGCTACTTAGTGGGATCATTGGACTGGAAATGTACCAAGGAGAAAAAGCCAAAACAAACTCAACTGCTCATGAAGGTTTGGTTCTCAAACTGAATTAACAGAGTGATGTCAGCCCAGTAATCATGGGAGGTGCCATGTTACATATGCTATGAAATAAAGAAGGGTATTGCTGATCCCTTCTTATTCTCTAGCAGGCCTTACCAAAAGCTGCGATTCCAGGCTATGAACAGATTTACCTGTGCAAGCTGAGGCATTTCCCAGTGCTGTACCACTTCCCTCTATGAGGGGTTACCTACTCCAAAGCAGGGAGTGATGAACAGCATGAAAACAGATCAGAGACTTAAGAGCCCAGTGACTAAGCTGAAGAGTGGGGACAACCCTCACTGTCCTATTGGCTGTGTCTGCTGGCATAAAAACCTCCAGCAGAGAGGACAGTCTTGGAGAGCTGGAGGTTTTTAATTGCTTCTGCCAACACCTACAGGTATGTGTTAAATCCTCAACTACAGCAAGCTGAGGAGCAAACATTCAGAAGTTGACGTATTTTTAGCTTATGCTACACAGCATAAAGACAGTGTAAGGACAGAATCAGACATATTAGACTAAATAACTGATTCTGCAGGCGAGACTCTAATTATGCAGCTGATTTCAAACAAAAACTTAAGCATAGTTCACAAAAAATTCAATTCACACTAAACTTTCATGTCACACCTAGTTATGTTGCTCCACACCAACGTTATTCTTTCACTGGTTCCCTCACTGGCAGCTTTAACTTGCACCTAAAGCTACTTCACAGAGGCTACAAAGGAAACAAATAATTTAAGGTCTCCCTATTTTTAGTTACTTCCTGTATGCAACTGGCTAAAAGTCATGGATCAAGTCTTGAATTGTCTCCCCTTTACTCTTACACTTTGTAAAAATAATACACCAACATGAGAGTAGAAACTTTCACATGGTTAGTGGTGTCGTCTTAAATTTATAGGTGTGTTAGAAGTTTTCTTGAAAATAAGTCCACTGGAAAAAAAACCATAAAACTGGATGTCTTGTATACTAGTGAGTAATACTAGCTCATGTACTTACCAGTGTCAGCAGGCACGACTCTGCAACGACTATTAAAGAACGAGGAGTTGTTACTTAAATAAAAGCTCGTTCTTGTTCCAAAAAGAGAACAAAAACGTGTCATAAAGAGAAGCTTTCATTATGGTGTGTTATTAAGTTGTCTGATGTCTTGTTTGTTAACTACTAAATGCAGACAGGGAAGAGTGCAGCCCTGCACACAGACAGATGACAGCTCCTTGGGAAAGCTGCACATTATTCTACTTACAAAGCTGTGAGAAGAGACCAAGGTCTCTTCTCTGTTTGAGACGACTGTCCCACTGAGACTGCGAGCAATGCGACGGAAATTCTCTGCACTGTACAGTTCTTCCTCTCCTGGTTCCCTGCTATGTTCTCTGGTATACGTAACCTGCAGAAAATATCACACATTTCAGAAAAGGCTGTCCATAGCATCATTTTTGCATAGTAACTTTAGGGAAGAGAGCAATTTAAGTCTATCAGACTATACTTCAGTTGAACCACATTATGTTTTCTTGATATAATTCTTCCATGTACTATATACATGTACCTTGAAAACTTGAAGCAAATGGGTTTGCTTGGATCTGGTGATCAAAAATATTATTCCTTAATTTTTTTCTTTAGTAGATTTGTTTAAGTGCTATTCATTCTTTTATAAGCATGTAAAGACTAAAGAATCTCCAGTGGCATGAATCTAACTAGACTGATTGCTCCTTCCAGGCATCACTGGTCCTCTAGAGATATAGTCATGACTGCAGGTGACAGTGGTCCTATGATAAAGTAGGATAACCATAACCATTCATCACCAAAAAAAGTGTACGATTATTTGATGAGTGCAGGAAGCTTGTTAATATTTTGTTAGCAACATAAATGGTTTATTTCTTCTTTCTTTTCATTTGTTCTATAGAAGCAAGACTGTAAGGTTCCTTTTAATGAGTATGGAAGTACTACAGGGAATATTTTCCCATTTTTCTAAATTTTCCCATGAAAATCTGAACATTTTTCAGTACAGATCCTGACAAGTAACTGCCAATTACTTAAGCAGCTTATCTCTAGAAAAAAAGGAAAAGCATCTGCTCCTACTCTGAAGTGACCAACTACCAACTGCAGGAAACATCCAACTACATCCCACAACACATCACCTTGGAAACAGAAGAGACAGTGGATCCACACAGACTGCGCTCGATCTCTGCTGTTGGGGTTTTCGAGAGACCCATGCCAGCTGCAGCATGCAGCTTCCTCACATTCAGGTTCACACAGACTAGGAAGAAAAATGCTGCAGTTAAATCCAGCGCTTGCACATTATGGCATATTTCTGACTATTTCAGGTCTGACTCCAGTAAAGACAGACTATACACACGGAACAAGAACGTTCAACGGATCTCTGATACACGCAACTACTAACATTTCAAGGGAAGACAGTCTATCAGGACACTCTCACCTTGTTCATTTGCCCTTCTGGGGAGCAGTTAATTGAACTCTTTAAGAGTTAAATGATGTACCTGCACACCAGCACTTGTTTGATACAGAATCTGCTAGTTAAAGGTGGACTAAACCGACTGAAAACCAGCTTACAAGAGCAAGCTACTTGAGATAAACAAAGTACTCCACAATATTCATTTGCTTGTTCCCACCCAGTGCTACAGTTGTTCAGCCACCCGTGTGCTGGTTAAATAGCTAAAAGCATCATCTTCAACCAGGATTGCTATGGTTCCTTCAGTGCTGTCCCCACCAGCCACAATCCTAGATTCTCATGGAATGGACAGGCAGATCAACGGCCCAACAGAAACAGTCACAGGGAATCCCTCTATAAAGAAAGGTGATGTGCTAGTAACAACACATCTTTTGTACCGAGGTAGCATTTGGAGGATCAGATCTTTAATCTTTGTTGTAAAGCTCCAGTAGTGAAACGGAGGCACTTCACAATAAAAGGTCTGACAAAACCAGTTGACACTGGGCAGAAAGCTTTAAACAGAACTTTACAAATGAACATGTGAATTCAATCAATCCAAGTTAAAAGTGAGAAAGAGCTATCCCAGACCCACTGAGGTGATTTTCACCCAGTCCATCACAGTAGATGCACTGGCTCACGCTTTTTGATTTTACGCAGAATTCGCAGAACTTAGGAAGAAACACCTGAAAGTTACAGCAAAGCAGAAGAGCTCAAATGCAAGCTTCACTTCAGAAGAGCATCCATAGCTAATCCTAATGATCTGTGTATCTGTGTGCATATCCGTATCTCACAATCCTCATATACGTAGAGGGAAAACAAGCAAGAAAAAAGTGTCAGTAGAAGAAACAGGGCATTTGATCACACAACTCTGAAGCTCCAGCTAACACTAAAGCAACTGGTCTTCACTAGATTTGCAGGAAGAACTTCCAAAATCAGTGCATTAAGTAGGAATACACAAGACCACCTGATTTTAGCCTGTGCAAGACACTATCTGCAAGGTTGTGAGGTCAAGTCTTGAAAGGCTAACCCTGAAAGAAAACCAAAAGGACAACAAATGGGAAATGGCCACCTCCAGATGTGCCACCTGGTCTGCAGGACCCGAGTCTCATAGAAAACTCTAGCTGTTGAATAAACACTCGTTCAAGAGTTCACTCTGGTCACAGACAGGCTTCATTTGTCAAGAAGCTCTATCAGCTCTACACTTCCATGGGTGCAAGGCAGGGGAAAACCCAGACAGCAGTACACAAACAATATATCTATGATACACACATGCACATCATTCTGGTACCTTCCAGTTTTAGGCTGTTTTGTATTTAACCAGGAAACTCATAGCTCTAAGGCTACGACATGGATTATAAAGAAACATGCTTTACTTGTGCTGAGCAGAGAATCAAGGCTGCCCTATATCAGGCAGGAGATTAGATCAGCTTAAGTGGAACAGGACTGCTGTCTTCAGACTCTAACTGAACGTGTCAAGCAACAGCTGGATATTTTCCACCAACAGCAGCAGAATCTGTTCTTTCATCACTAACTAATCCACAAGGTCTCAAGGATCTCAATGCGGTTCACGTACCCCCAGTGCTGCTTTCACGAGTAATTTTCCAGAACTTAAAGCAGGCAATCCTCAGTGAAATGCAAGTTCAGGTGTCACATATTTGAAAATACTCAACCCCTCGACCACGTACAGACTAAATTCTCAGATACAACAGAATCAGGCAAAATTCACAAAAGTGGAGAACGTTGACGTCAGGCATTGAAACAACTCTGTGAATGCCAGATGTAGGACTTTCACACAGTAAAATTCAGCAGCCTGACCTAAGCAACTATGGGTTCCTACTTGAAAACAGGTTCAATTATTTCTATATTACTCTTAACAGATGTTGTTTTCCATTTGCCAAGAACACCTCTGCGGTCTCCCTGTCAGTGTGCTATCACACTGCTTTCCTACCTGTACTGTCAGAACATTTTAAGGTCGTGCGACCTAAACCTTTCTGCATCTGTCACAAATTCATGCCCATTTAAACTAAATAAACTGGAAAATGTATCTCCATCTATATCGAAGAACATAGGCAGATCAACCAAGAAAACAGCTGCATCATTCTTACCTGATTGGTCATATGGATACCTAGCACTGTCCTGGCTTCCCAAGAAAGGCCTAGAGGCCTGAGATGCCTGCAGACTAGTCTGATAGAGGGATTCCAGTTCTGAGAGCTCCTGTTCTGTGTCTTGATTCCACTGTGGATGTAGACGTACTGGGATCCTGCTCAAGTCATCGCCAACTGCTCTCTGATCAGAAAGCGGTGGACTCCTTCCAGGTACAGGAAGCCATTCAGTATTCTGATTAGCCTTCTGAGAACTGTAATACCTAGTAACATTATCCACCCAATGGTCCACAGGCATAGAGGCAACCACGCTACTAGTAGCTCCATCATCCACCTGTTTCATTCCTCCATCATGACTGTGCCTTTCCAGGTAGGGTGCAGGATCTGCTAAATTCTGTCCACCTCTTCTACACAGCTCTTCACTGCGAGAACAAGCACTCTTAGAAGCAACGTGCTGGGCACTAAAACCCTCTAAAGAAACTACCCCATCCCTAATATCCACAGTTGGGTGTGACTTTTCAGAAGACTGGGCTTTGTTCTCTTGGTTTTGATGGATTAGTTGTCTGTAACCAGAGGATGAAGGGTTGATGAAAGATTTCTGCGTTAACTTTGGAGACTTCTCGTCCTGACACACTGCAGCAATCCAGCCTTTTTCATTAGTACCTTTTCTCTGGGAGACTGCGTGCATTTTCTGAAACTGCTCTGCCAAGGAGCGAACATGTCCCTTTGTACTAAAGGCCTCAGATTGGCAACCTTCTGCTGTGCCATATTCATCTTGTGAGAGCAACAAAATCTCATAGCTGTTTGCTCTGGAGTACTTATTTGTTTTCTGCAAAGGATCCAACAAGCACTGCTGTGTAGGGGATGAAGCTGCAGGGGTCATTACGTGATAGGCCCCTAAATGATCAATGCTGGGCTGCACTGGAGAGCTTGCAAGTTTGGAACAAGGGCTGTGTTGGCCATCCTTTTCAGGAGATGCTGCTTGTGATGGATGTGGACAGGGAAACAATGTAGGCAAAGACCCAGAGTTTACCGCATTAGCCTTGGATTGGTACTGAGGTGTGAGAATAGGTGTTACGTTATGAACCTCTTCTAACTTGCCACTACTGCAGCTTTCCCTATGGTCCTTTGACCCTGCGGCTGCAGTGTCGGCAAATTCCACACTATGGTGGGCATCTTTCTCAGTTCTTGCAGACCTCTTTGCCAACCCTTGCCTATAGGGAAAAGAGGGAACTTGGTTATGAGAATCGGCAGAAGTAGACTGGAAGTTTGGAGAGATCTTGTTGGATGGATTGCTTTCAGAAGGGGGTAAGGAGGAAGACTCTGGATATAATGATGAGTGCAATTCATGGCAGGAAGCGGGTGAGTGGAAGAAAGAACTGGACCCAAATTCCACTTCTTTGTTGGGTTCCAGTGGTACTTCCTGGCTCAGCAGTACTTGGAGCGGGCCAGTCTGTTCACTAAAACACACAGAAGGGTAAAAGATTAGCCAGTTGTCATTGCTTATGTTTACCCCTAGGGTGCTAAGTGACATAGACCTCAACACACTTTTCCTTGCTAACTACATTCTGATGACGACTCAGTGTGAGTTCGGTAGATATATACACATGTAAATCCTTTGCTTCTAACCCTGACTTCCTGCAGTAACTCACCTAAAGAATCCGTTTAGTATTTTAAGAGTATTTTGCTACAGTTAGCCTCTACATAAAGCATTCTCGTACAGCACCCTATGCGCGTTAACCAGCAGACAGAGTGAGTACACCTGCACAAATAATTAAAAAAGCACTTATATAAAAATAAAATTTCATTTCCAACTTTAGCATCCTAGATATTTTTGAAAATACTTTGGAGATGTGCATGATCTGAACATGAGCTGAGAGGATTTCCATTAGGTCCTCTCTCTCCCAGCAACTTCATCAGAAATGACTTGACAAATGGAAGGAGTAGGTAGAAATTTCTCTCATCTCCTCTTTGTATTGTGAGATATATATATACACACACACATATTGAACACATTAAATATGTTTAAGCTAAATTTACGACTGTTATTTTGGTAATAATTTGTATTCCAATCATACTTCTAAAAATTTGTATTATGTATCCACACAAGAACATTTTATCCTGGGGCCACACATGTCCTTGGCATTTCTCTGCATGTAGTTAGCATTTTGACATGCAGACAGGAAAACCAGTACCAAGTCCGCGTGCCTGCGAGAAAATTACAGGCTACAAACAGCTCCAACAAAGAACTTAAAGAACTGTAACATCACTGCTTTGTTTTTCCCTTGAGATGCATAGAATGGAAGTTATAATGAAGACCTGGTTGATAATGTGTAGCAGTTACTTTTCCCTCTGAGTAATCCCAAGCTTTGCGCTGTCTACACTGATATTTATATCAAAGCACGAGTACAGAAGTCTGGCTATGAATAGATTCTTTGACTGGCTGCAACGTTCACATTTGGTTGGATATAACTTTTTGCAAAAGTAATGTTCTTTTCACAGAGCAGCAGTGAGCAAGTTCAGCATTAGCATAATTAGTTTACAAAGTTCCTTTACTTCATTTTCTTAGAATCTGCCAAAATGCATGATAGGGGCTCTGCACTCTTCCTGTCAAAGAGCACACAATGGAACCCTGATTGACAGAAAGATCAGCCCTTGTAACGTACAATTCAGCTACCGCAGGGAAAGGAAAGAACATTACGAACTACAGCCTGGCAGGTGTGCAAATTAACTCCGTTTTAGTATCTAGTTGTGTGTGGCATTTCTGAAAAATGAAAAGGATTCTCATCTGGGATTTCATTTAAGCATCTAACACCTAATACAACATGTAAGAAAGGGGAGAGGGAATAAATGTAATGCATCAAGAAACAACCTAGAAACTCGACAGGAATGGTCTAGTGCTAGGAGGGAATGGCATGGGAAGAAAGGATTAAGCTGCATGCTAAAGAGGGTAGGAAGCTTTAAAGGATCAGTTACAGCAGAGTTAATTATGCTAGAGTTAAAGTCAGTATGGAAGAAAGACTCATGAAGAGACACTGAAGAGGCTGCTAAGCCAGGCTATGAGATGCTGGGAAGCACAGAAAGAAAATAAAGAATGATACAGCATCAGGGGAGAGTAGTCAAGGTGACAGGATCAGGCTCTGGATCCAAGAGATGTACCAGTTTACAACTACAAAAGTGGACTAGGAAAAAAGATCAATAATGTACCTGACACTTTTCAACCTAGAAAGCACTACACCACATTGGTTGCTGTTTCCAACATAAAAGCAGTTACAGCAAGATTTCTTCTAGAATACACTCTTTACTGAGTCTTGAAAGTACTCCTAATTATAAACAGTTCATAGAATCATAAGGGATTGGAAGGGTCCTCAAAAGATCATCTAGTCAAATCCCCCTGCCACAGCAGGATCACCCAGACCAAGTCATACAGTTAGTCAGGGTTAGAAGGGACCACAGGATCATCCTGTTTCAACTGCCTTGCCATGGGCAGGGACACCCCACCCTAGAGCAGGCTGGCCAGAGCCTCATCCAGCCCGGCCTTAAACACCTCCAGGGATGGGGCCCCAACCACCTCCCTGGGCAACCCATTCCAGGCTCCCACCACTCTCGTGAAGAACTTTCATCCTAACATCCTCCCCTCTTTTCAGCCAGGTTGTTGTCTATTATACTCTTTCATTTGGTACATAAAACATAGATGTTATCAGGCAGTGACTGCTACAATTCTCTGTCACAGATCACATTCTTAACATGTACACATTGAACTATTCTATAAGACCAAGGTGGGGAAAAAAGGGGTACTTGACCATCTTATAAGAAGATTTAACCTGAAAAAGCAAAGAATTGGGAGTAGCACCGTTGGACTGGGACTACCCAGGGGAATGAATTGCTACTTCTTTCCAGACTGCGCTGCTGACAGTCGCAGCTCAGCTCTGAATCTAGGTGATGCGCTTGGACTACCTTGTCGACTGGGCCATGGTGCCGCCCTGTGGTGGGTGGCAGGCTGGCGGCGGCAACGGCTGCGATGGCTGTTGGTGCTGCATGCGATCCTGGAGGTTCCGGGCTTTTCGGATACTGATTTGCAGCTTCTTATCGACTAGGGCTCTGCTGTGAGTGCTAGCGCTGGCATCATGCATGGCAAGTCTTAGTTTAGCTAAAATGCAAAAGAAAACATAGCAGAAAACAAACAGAAAAAAGGAATAAAATTGAAAAAGAAAAGGAAAAAATAAAAAAGATGCAGCAAGAACATAAAACATGGACCATGCAAATACTGCCACAAGAGTTCACAGGAATGCTACTGTTTCCATAAATGCACATTCAGCTTAGCCAGGTGCCCAAACATGTTAATTGAACGTAAACCAAAACAGATAATTAAAATTACTCATGTTTTAGCCCAAGTTTTCATCCCTTCCACACAGGCTCTTTCTAACCCTACCATATCAACGCTTCATTCTGTCAACTACCCTCCTTCTGTATCCTCCGTACCTGGGACTCCCTTTAGGTGGAGGAATACCCAGCTGGGATTTGAGGTTTGGCACATGCCTTGCTGGAATGGAATAGCTAATAGAGCTATCACACAAGCTGTATGCTGTGCCCCTTATTCCAAAGTCCTATTTTTAAATGCAAAATTCTTAAATGCAAATGCACAGGAGCTACTCGCCCTGTCTGCAGCCATTCTATACAGACAGAGCGGAGCATGGGGTGAGACAGCCAGCCAGTCATAATGGAAAAAGACTGAAAATAAAATCAAATCACACAGCACGTGTTCTCAAAGGTCACAATGCATTCAAGCACTTCGATGTCCTAACGCTCTTCTCTTCATGAGAGTCAGGTACAGCACGGCTCTGTTCTGTTACTCCAGAGAGCTCAAGAGTAGGCTACGGTTAACTTCCTATGCTTCGCTCTTTGTGAGAATCAGGGGACCTTAACGCCCTTCTTAATTTGGCCCAAGGACGGGGAAAAATTGTTAAGGATCAAGTGGCAGGGGAAGATACCTACTAGGTGCTTACCGAAATGCATTATTTAGCACCAAAAAGGACACACCAGCACCCCAGGTGCTGTTACTGTTGTAGTGCTGGAGACAACAACAAAAATGGATGCAAACATGAAAAAAAACCAGAGATGAAGAGGAACAGGACCAAAAACCCCAAAAGGGAATGCTTATAAAAGGAAAAGATTCTTGCTCCCTGCACATTCCTGAATACCAGCTGGACCCCCATACTACTTGCTACCTGAACGTTCCATGCGATTCCATATTTGACTGTTTTCTATAACATTAGTAAACTGTCAATAGCGCAGTAGCTCAGGCGGTTAGAGTTACTTACATATAGCTTCGTTACAGAGAGCCAAAGCTGCAGCACAATCCCCCTTCTGCTCCAGATTCAGCGACTCTTCAAAGATTGAGTCTGCCTCCTGCATCGACTTCTCAAAGCCTTCACTCCTCCCTGCAATGGGCAGCACTCTTGATTTTGGTTTCATTCATCGCAGAACCCTCACTTACCCTCATCCCATTTGCAATGGCCCAGTTCTTCCACATATGGAGTCTCATAGAGTCTGCACATATTCCAGACCAGATCACAGCACCTAACCTTCCCCAAACAGTACAGCCTGCGCAGCCTGATGTGCCTGATGATCACACAGTACAATGATGCGGGCCAGATTTTTTTCCCCCTCAACCTTTGTTTACTTGTAAGAGTTGTACCGGATTATTGTGTTATTTTCAACAGTCTAAATCAGTACACAAGGTGGTACAGACATATCACAGACTCAGCTCAGATGACCTCTGTCAAGTGGGAATTGTTCTAAATTTAGAATTTAATACAAACCAAAATATATCGGTAAAAGAAATACAGCAGGTCTTTCCTTGTACGTTAAGTCCCTTGCCAAAATCCAACTGTCTCTTCTTCAGATATCCAATCACTTCCATACAAACTGAAACAACTGAGATGTCTGGGAAACAAAACTTAGATACGAGTATGAGTGTAAATGTCTCAACTGAGACACGGAATATGACAATCCCACAGTCACACAGTAATGATAAGGTTGGAAAAGACCTTAAAGATCATCCAGTCCAACCTAAATCCAAATAAACCAAGTAAACCTAACATCTAGATCAGTCCCTCGGCTTTAGGAATTAAAATACAGGTGCAAGAAACTGAGAAGAGAGAGACAATTGTCAACAACTGAAACAATTCAGCAAACAACGTTGGAAAAGGATAAACCAACCCCTTTCACGGTCACCTATTAAGCATTAACCGTGTTGCGCACCGAAAACAAGGTGGGGGAAGCAGAAAATAAAACTTGAGTTTCGCCGAGTTTTTAAGGCTCGATTTTTTAAAATTAAATGTCTCAGTCACTGTCGTAAAACAACACGATTATCTTTATCGGCCAACAATGAATTCTGTTTGAGAGAACAGCAAGTTTTCTCAGCTTGCACAACATAGGCTATGGCCTGGTCTTGCGCCGACACCCTTGTGCACAGAAGCAAACACAAACTCTTGTGCCATAAATCCCAATGAACTCACACGAAAAAAACAAGTACTGCAAAAAGAAGAGAGTCGTTAGAGCAATGAGTTAATCAAGCAGCACATTCCGTTTCAAAATCAAGGCTACTGAGGCTTGTAATCAAGGCCAGTGTACTAAAGTTAGCTTTCTTTGCCTGAATTTAGCAGTTTACTTGAAGGGAAGATGAGTCTTACAAGCATTCTGGAG
Source organism: Rhinopomastus cyanomelas (assembly GCA_013400115.1). Lineage (NCBI taxonomy): Eukaryota > Metazoa > Chordata > Aves > Bucerotiformes > Rhinopomastidae > Rhinopomastus > Rhinopomastus cyanomelas. The sequence goes on from VXBP01004237.1 coordinate 32,758, forward strand.
TTCTGCATATAAGCAAGCCTTTCACGCAGCCAAGCGGTCTGTTAATCTTAAGCTATGACTTGGGGGGGACTTCAAAGGGAAAAACAGAAACTTTCCCACATCTCAAGTCAATGCCTGTAAACTCCTCAAACATTCTACTCAAGTCATCTTTTATTAAGCATTTACTAGTTCACTTCATTTGTAAAAAGGAAAAGCTAAGCAATTTCTGTTCTACCGCAACTGACACAAGAGCTCCAAGTTGGGGAATCTTGAGCAATATGCTACTTTCTTCTGGACAGAAAAAGCAGAGAAGACAACACCCTTGTGCTCAACAAGAAAGGTCTCTCTTCAGTTTTCCAGCACTATCATGTCCATTACCAAAGTAAGCACCAATACCAAAATATATCAGTCTAAATCTGCACGTGAGAATGTTTGACCTGGTTATTGTCAGGTTACAGCAGGACTGCAAATGATAACTAAGTGGCTCTCTGATGGTCAGCAGAAGTTACAAAAACATTCCCATATACAGACCATAATTTTGATCTGCAATTGGCACAGTGACATTCTGGCTGCTGGCAAGGCTGTAGAGCACTGGGACATCTTGCAGCAGTAAAGCAGCACCTTAACTTCTGCCTAACAAAAGGTTTAAGCAAACCTGAGGACGCCAGGAGGTCTGGCAATACAGGAGTCTACAGTGGGTTCAGCCCAGTCTTGCACACATTTGTGGGAGCTGAGCCTCAGCACTGTTCACCTTGCCTGGCTCTGCTAACTGACCCAACAATCCTCAGTCAAATGCTCTATTAGGTTTCACTCTGGACTTGGTCAGTGTGTTTCCTTGGTCAGTGTGTTTCAGCCCACCTTCTCTCTGACTCCTATTACTGGCTGATGGATTCAGGGCTAAAACAAAGGTGCTACATGTGAATCCTGTCACAAAGTCCCCTCTACTGCAGTTCCGTCCTTCCAATTAAATCTTTTCTGCTACCATCCTCTGACAGAAACATGAGGACTTGATAATCAAAGTTAGCATTTGGTATTGGGGGTTTTTTTAAATTATTTTTTCTTACAGAAGACACATAAGGGAAACTTAGTTCAGATATTCATTTAAAATCAGCTGCAGCCTGCCATGATACTTGTCGTCACGCCTGTGGCTGCATAGCTGGGCAGGGAGAAAGCGTGGGAAGTGCAAGGGGAGGAACAAGCAGAATTGCTTAGGGCAGTGACACTACCAGAAACAGAAAAATAGTCTAAGTGAACACACTGTGCTGAAGGTCGACCTAAGGCCGAGGCACCTGAAAGGTACAAACTGCCCTGCTCATACCAAGATGCTGGTTGAAGCTTTATGGTTAAATCTAGATACTAATACTAGCAATGGTGCATATTACAATAAAAATAAAAGGGAGCACATGTGTTTAAAATTTTTCTACATTTCTTTGTTGTCTCATTTTGAGAGGGAATTTGGTTAAAATACCAAGTGGTTTCTTCACATCCTACATGAATGGCCTTTCATTAACATACAAAACTACAACGGAGTGAAGAGGAAAAGAGCAAGAAATTAAGTTCAATGGTTCAAAAAGCTTCAACATACTGCAAATCAACATACTGATTGAAAAACATACTGCAATCAAAGAGTTACCCTGATTCTGCAGTTCATCTAGATCCATGAACCTACTGGGACGGGGATTAAAGCCCATTGCTGCCTCCATTTCCTTTTCTCTTTTTCTGCGTAGTTCTTGTTCATGTGCTCTCCTTGCCACCTCCTCTTGCAATTCATCCAGTTCACTCTTTAAAGGGACAAAGATCTCCCCGCCTTCACAAAAAAGCCAAACAACAGTTTTGATAGTAAAATCTCATACAGTATCCCTTCAAAGACAAAGAAACATTAATGGAGAAATACAATTTACATTAGAACATTCTAGACTGACCAAGCACTAACCACAGACGTTGCTTTCTCTAATTTTACTTTTAAAACCTTGCCCATGACATTTGGTTTCATAGAATCATAAGGGATTGGAAGGCACCTCAAAAGATCATCTAGTCCAATCCCCCTGCCACACCTAGACCAAGTCATACAGTCAGTCAGGGTTAGAAGGGACCACAGACTGCCATGACTTTTGGAATACAATAGACAGGGGTCTGGCAACCTCATCTGCCAGTTCTCTCAGTACCCTTGGGTGTATCCCATCTGGTCCCATGGACTTGAACACTTTCAGGTNTGCTCCTGGACACAGAGGAGGCGATCCTTGAACGCTAACCAGCTGTCCTGGTAGTTTCCAACTGCCTTTTCTGTTCGTGACCATCAGAAAAACTGCAGTATTGCTTCAGGCTGTTCAGCAGCAGAGCCAGTGCCTGGGATTCACAGACCCAAGAAATGGAAAATGGAATAGAGACAATCGTGGGAACAGATAAGCTGATGGTGAAATTTGAGGTTTCATATTGTGCTTATAATTTGTAGATAATGCTATGTGTCAAATTAGCCAGATCATTAGTTTTACTAAGTAAAATGGATTCTGAGATTCTTTTCATATAACTGTATAAGCAGATGAAAATGGGAGAAGAATAAAGCAAATGAAGAACAGCACAAATCCATCAGTCACTCTTACTTCAACTGTGACCTGTATTCAGAAAGAATCTTCACTCTGCCCTTTCCCTTCCCCACACATTCTCTAGAATAAAGTGTTTGATAGATACATGATCAGAATGCACATCTGCAGAAAAGTTCAGCCTTAGCCCAAACATCTTGTAAATATCCATTCTTAGTGCTGATAATTTGTACAGGTTGTTTTCAGGACTCATCAACCCTAACAAATTACTGAGTTATGCCTGGAAAGGTATTTTTCACTGATGGTAGAATACTGAATTACAAGAAATAGACCAAACAGCTTTACTTTATCCATGAAGTCAACACCAAAGACACCAGAGCAACAGGATCTGAAAACATTCCGACGCAGGTTTTTGTAATCACCTTTGGTAAAACATCTAACTTGTATCCTGCAAAAGGCATTATGTTCCTCACTGCTTCTTTCCCCTTCCCTCATAAGCTCACTGCAGAGATAAACATCCAGAAAGCAAAGAACAGCTCCAAAACAATTTACCTTGCAAAGCCACTGTAACCCAGCAAGTGCATCTTACCATTTCCAATGGTGTGTGGGCTGTTTGCCCAGCAACCAGCTGATGAAGTAGACTCTACTTCCAAGATACTGCTACTGCGAGACTTCGGGATGTTACGCCACGAAGGAACCAATCCACCCGCTCGCTTCATATGAAGGTCCCTCCAAGAATAAAGTAATTTAATTACAGTTTACCCTTTTAATAATCTCTCCAGGAGAAATTATGCCTAGCTTTTTTTTTTTAATAATCATACTACCCTGTATTTTATTTATTTAAAAAAAGTCTAGAATGGGAAAATGTTGGGAAAACCAGAGAAAGTTAACAGAGGGGAGGACAACAATATTCTCCCCCACAAGAGTATGCATTGCGTATTAAACCCGTGGTCTGACAGCTGAATACCCACTATTCTTGTCATAAGAAATCACAGAGAAATACTGTCTAAAGCTTCCTAAGCCAAGGAAAGAAACACATTGTGCTGCCTATTTGTTTTTGCATATAAACATTGCAGCTGCCATGCAAGACTTGAATGAACTTGTGTAATTGAATAGATCAAGGATTTCTATACAAGACTATTGATGTGTCATTTTGTCCAAAGCTTCTAACAAACAATGGTTTAACTGAAAGGTCTATGAACTGTTCAAAGGGCAGGCACAAAGTTTGTTATTTTAACTGAGTTACAGCTATTTCAGATGCACATTTTAGTCAACATTTTCATTCAGTTGAACCTTATTTATTTCCCTTCTCACTAGTGACAAGCTGTCAATACACTGACAAGAAGATGAACTAAACTCACTCAGATTTCTATTTCTCTCCTATTTCTCCCCTGCCCAAATAAAACCACATGCTATTGTGTGACTACAAGAAAGAAATCAAAACTTCAGTCAGTTCAACACTGACATTAATTGGAATCTACCTGTGGGTGCTTGAGCTTTCAGACAAGGGCATGTCCAGACTAACTGGGCTGTTGCTGTTGCGTTCGCTGCTTTCATAGCCAGACTCCATCCTCTGTATTAGATGAGGATGTTGATCCACCATATGATGCTGGGTGCCCCGGCCTAGCACACCACGCTTGTATCTCACATTCGACTGGCTTGATCTTGTTTCTTGGACATTGTGTTCCTTCACTTCACTCTCAATAAAGTCTTTACCTGTCAAGACAAAAGAATATAGTGTGGCAGCAGATCCAAACGTCAAGACCAGCAAATCATGTCAGTATGTGTACACACACGTATTAATATATACATTAACATCTCCAGAATACTTAAACAAGCTGTCTCCAATCTACAGTAAAATTAGCACAATGAAGCAGAACACACCAACCCCATACTTTTACATCATGCATAGTAGCATTAGGCAATAATCTAATCAAACTTAATTTTTAATTTCTCCTCCCTAGTGTAGATTTCCCTCCTGGTAACAATCAAGCCTGGAAGGAAAATCTCTTCTTCCACACAGCAATTTGTATTTGCACAAGATCATTTTGGAGTACACCCTACTGCATTTCCAGGTTACATTTGTTATTGCACTCTGTCACATCTACTTCAGATGCTGCGCTTCTTACGTGGCTTAGTTTGCCATTCACAATTTCATGAGGCTTAGATAACATTAGTCCTCCGAGCACAGGGAAACTACTTCTTTTTAAAATTCTTCCTTCCTGATTTCCCTGTGTCTTTCCACCTTGCTAAATCTTTTGAAACTTTTGCTCTTTCCAGTTGCTATAGCCTGTCCTTCCCTCTCCCCAGGTCCCCAGATTTCTGCGAGAGCACTCTCACTAACCACAACTCCAATGCCAGTCAAACAAGCCACTTCATTCTCATCCACATACTGTCCTTTAAGCACTCTGGGACAAGAGTGCAGAAGCTCCTGCAGCATAAAACCAAGGAACAGGTAACATCTGCTCTCCACATTGTTCACAGTTGCAGAAGCACCCTCCTCTTGACAGAGAGCACAAAAACTGTGACAGTCACTTGCAGACTGGGAAAGGAAAGAAGGGCTGGGGCACGAGCAACAGAAGATACCCCAAGCCACTTCACAACAGGTTTTGTTATGTTCAAAACCAGTGACACTGAGGACAAGGCGTCTACATACAAACTACATAGCTGCCTTCTGTAAAATGGTCACAAACAAATCATCACTGGCTGCCAGACTCTTGTCCTCCCAAAAAGAACTCATCACTAATACACAAGGAACTCACTGCACACGGACTGAGCCAACCTGTAAAGATACCATGCTGAGCCAGAGAGGGAAAAAACCAATACTAAAGGCCATTCTGAGGGACTAACTTCTAGATACTTATAAGCAGCCCCATGTTGATTCAAGCAGTGCGGATGGAAATGTCTCCCTTATTATCTCCTCACACGTGAAACTTAGCATGCAGAAAGCAAACAGAAAAGTCGTACGAGCAACATGAGTACCCACACAGAAAGCAGCCCTCAGGGAAACAGTTCACCACTGACCTCAATTTCAGGTTCACATTTTCACCTTCCTGCTTTACTTCAACAAAACTGAACAGTAGAGTATTACAAATTCCACACATTTTGAAGTCAGTCCTTCAAATTATTACCTGCTTCTTCAGAGAAGGGGCTAAGTTGAGTGTAGCCACAATGTTTCCTCTTGTCTTTACTGAAGATGCTGTCTATATTCAGAGACTCTCTTTTGGGTCTCCACATTGGCCGGTACCTGCTAGATGAACTGGATTTAGACTCACTACTGGTACTCTCCACTTCCCAGTCTCGAGAGTGCGTAGACAGGCTTTTTGAAGGTCGTGTTTCTGCCTGAGGCACACTACTCCCTCCATGAGGGGTATTCTGGATTGCTTGAGAAATCTGCTGTGGTCTGCTGTGAATCATATTGCTTACTGTCTCTTTAAATTCCCTCAGCCTGCTGGTGCTGCTGGACGGTTTGGGGGCAGTTCTGGGGGCTTGTTTCTCCTTCAAGGTTTCTCCTGCAGTTTACAGACAGTAGAAGTCACAAAAACAACTTTAATATTAAACCAGCAGCTCTAATTGCAGCATCTTCTTGCAGACTTTGAAAAGTAAAAAAAATAAAACAAATGCTAACAAAAAATACAAAAAACTCAACAACCCACAACCAAAATGCTCCAAACAACAACAACAAAAAAACCAAAGACAAGCAAAGATACAAAAACCAGGAGGGAAATGCATGTACACACAAACAGACACTGAAAACCTTAAAAACATAATATTGGTGATATTGGTATTTGAAATGAAATGACAACTCTTGCCTTCACTATGGTAACCCGATGACTGAGCCTCATCTCCTTTTCGCCGAGACCTGCTAGAACTCCTCTTGCGGTCTGCCAGTGAGCCCTTCTTGGAAACGTGCCTTTGATTGCACTCACTGTCAGTCAGGTGCCCTGGAAGAACAGAAGACAACAGCAGAGTTGACAAGAGCCTCTGGACTGAGTATTCTGTGTGCTAAAAGCAGCAGGTTTCCTCATCTCCTTAGCAGCTACAGATGCTACATCACTAACTGGCAGGTCTGGGTAAGTTTTTGTATCCAAAAGTTTTGGGTTTTGTCATGGAGAGGGGAGAATGTTCCATTTTTAAGGTCAGGAAAGAGCAATGCATCCCCCTCAAGAATTCTAGTTAATGAGGGCTCATCCACAAGGAGAAGAAAAAGTTGATTCTGCCTTGTCTTCTAATAGTCTAAGGACTTTGCTTTCTTGCTCTCTGAATACTTTTTCCGTTTCAGTGGCCATCAGCATGAAACTTCTGAGGACAGCTTGCCCGACATTACTCTGTTGAATGAAGACTCAAACACATGAATGAGCTCCCGTGTAATAACAAATTACTGCGCATCGTCGGTCGCTCTGCACTAACTATCCATCCGCGTTCCCTTCACCTACAGCAAACACTAAGTAATCTGAGTTAGCTTTGTCTACGGCAAAGAAGCCTCAGCTGGCCCAAGGACTAAGCCAGTTAATTCACATCTGCCACAAGCTAAGAGCACACACACACACAAACCTTCAACATGGATCAGCTGACACATGACAAAATTCCATTACTACAGCTCATGTGTCCAAGTGTTAATATTTTCTTCTGCACCCAGTTTATTTCCCATTTCCTCCCATCAAACACGAAACATGAATTTGACAAGTTTTCTGCTGCTTTGCCTTTTAGTTTTTATGATTCTCGCACACTCAGAGTCCTAACCTGCAAGCACAAACACACACATGGCTGTACTCACGTGAGTAGTCCCAAGCAGAGATGCAGGATAAGAAGGCAATTTATGAATAAGCTACAAAGACTTTGCTCTAATCTCATATACCACTAATTGTCACTTTGCGTAGGATGACAGGAAAGAAAAACTCCTGCCACCCAGCAGTGGTTTAGCAGCCCCCAGACTATGTAGCTGGATGTTTTGAGCCAGAATTTAACATAAAAATCAACAACAGTTAAAGCAGATAAACTGCACCTTCAACAGCTGAGAAAATAATTCACTTCAACTACAGTTCCTAAGAAGACAAGAAAATAAATGAGCAGGAGGGAATCCAAATGACAAAAAGCAAGCTACGCAAGACTTGCACTTCTATTAATTTACAAAGTGGAGGGTGATTTTATAGCCAAATTCCTTAGAAACAAGCAGAATACAGGAAAGAATTACGGAAGGCAAAAAGCAAGTATTGGCAGTGAAGACACAAGATGTGTGTTTAGGTGCTGAGCACAAGCCAGTGCCTTGAAGAAATGTTTTCTCCTTTGCAGTTATGTTTAGGGGCTGAAAGAACACTACTATCTTACACCTTGTGGCAGCTCCCCTCAAACTAGAAGACGCTTGCGTTTCACTTTAGTGGGCACAACTTCTCCAGTTAAACATTTCCCTTGCCAAAGGCCTTTCAACCTCACAGAAAATATTTGATCAGCATCCTTCCAGTCCTGTAACAGAAACTATATTTAAAGACATTTAGGGCTACAGCAGCTTGCTTAGGGCCTGCACAGACTAAACAGAGCCCAGCTTAGCCTTGTAAAATGCATGCTGCTAGCTTTGGATTAGCATTTTCTCCTCCTTTCATTGGATTGCAAAATTTGTCCTATTGGCGTGGGACGCTTAACAGTCACGGAGGAGATGCCAACAACCAGAAGCTGTCTTCACACAGCCCCTCTGAAACAAACACTAAATCAGGCATAGTGCACGAATACAGGAACGCACTCCCAAGGGTATTTGCTAACACTTCACACTGCTTTTTGTTTTTTAAATTCACAAGACATTTTCTGTCTGAGTGCCTAATCATATGCTTAAAAAGTGTTCCTTGCTGAATTTAAATGTCATTTAAATATCTCATCCTCCAGAAGATGGCTTCGTAAGCAAACAGTGGTATTCAGAGGAGAAGCTTGGTTTTTGTACTGGGTTGTGTGTGTGTCTAATAGTACATCAGAAAAGAGGATCTAATCAAACAGATTAAGACAGAACATACCCCCTACTCCCTCCCACTGAAACCTCCGTTGCATGAATCGGGCAGCCAGAATACGCACATTTTTCTCAGCAGCACAGGTTGGTAGGAACAGGAGAGGGCTTATGCAGCCACTCTTCACATGTCCCCATTCTGAAGTACCCGGGTGCCTGTGGTCATACGACCCAATGCTGGTCCTTCCCCAGAGCACGATGTGGGATAGGGTCCGTAAGTTTCTGGGCTGGAGTACTGGGTAAATGGCCACTAAATGAAGAATCCTGCTCTTGCCCAGAACGATTCAGTTGACAGCTCAATGTGGATGGCTTCTTTATAGCCCCACGGATCAGCGTTTGATGACTGAGCGGTTGTATGAGTTGGCAGACTGACTTTTTTGGAGAAGTTTTGGGTAGGTAAAAAAGAAGGGGAAATACCCAGACAGGTGGCTAGCTAAATGTGACAGACTGACTATAGCTAAGGCTGAGTCAGGGAAGATGAGGACAACTGAATTTAGGTGGAGAGATGGGCTAAGCTGAGGGGAATTACATAGGACAGCATCAGTAGGAGAAAAAAGAAAAAGAAAAGGACACAGTCACCAAAAATGACAGAACAGAAGGTTACATGCTGAACTTACACGTTTGCAACCATTCCCCTACCCCATCTTTTCTGATGGCTTCTGCATAGTAAGTTTAGCATGGAGGAACCTTAACTCTGTGCCACTTTTGCAGACCACACAGACAACATTCCACTAGTATTTTCATTTTTGCTATCTTCACATTCTCAAGAGGAACATAGATTTTGTTTCTCATAATTCACATTCTGCTTCTCCTTTCCATTTGGTCTCTCACTCTGAAAAGACTACAACTGTAACCTATGTGTTAAACCTTTACTAAAACATTAAACATATTTTTGAGCTCTCTAGACCCATGTATTACTGGGACCTCTGATGAAGATACAAGGAAAATCTACTTGAAACATTTTGATGTGAAATATTTGTATCACAGACTGTTTCAAATACACACATGTTGTCAAACACAAGAGTGCGACTATTTGGCAACTAAAGGGACAAAATGGTATGGCAGCTGTTGATACTCTGGTGCAACAAACAGTCGCCAACTCAACTATTACATCTCCTTAGAACAACTATTTAAGGCACGAAATCTAATTTTGTTTTCAAAGCAGTCTGTTTTCAAATAGACTTGGACCCTATTTGCACTGTTCAGGAAGTCTGGCCTTAACTCATGCACTGCTTTTCCAGTTCAAAGCTGCTGTACGCAGAAACAGGCTGATTGGAGTTACTTGGCATGAGTAACAGAGGAGATCTAAGCCTTTAGACTTAACCTACTTTCGACTAAACAGTGCTTAAGCAGACTGCTCAGCTGCCCAAAGGAACATATATGCCAACTGTCTTCTCATTGTAGTCTCAACTAACTGGTTTCCAGTGCAAAGGCAGGCAATCATCTTCTGCTCCTCCCTGGTGTAGCAAATAACTACCAACACCCACTTACACAGAAAGCCCTTAGTGCCCAAGTATGAAAGATTCTGGTGATGAAAGTGCCTTTCCCAGACAGCTGCACCTCCTGGAATGATGTAACTGCCTACAGGTGAGTAAGTAGTGCACACAACACCTCCCAAACTGTGCAAAGGCACCCAACAAACCCTGGATTACAATATGACAAAGAAAGCACCCAGAATTACAGGTAACACGAAGTATCTGTGAAATGTTTATCTGGCTAGCTACTTGCTACAAAACCCAACAAGACATGTAAAGTTAAGCTTAATATTTTTATGAATGCCAATAGTTCCTTACAAACAAAAAACATTTAGGACACAGAACACTACTCACTATTCTGCCACGTGTATGTCACATACAGAGAGATTTTTGACTGCAGTCCAGAGCAGTCATCATATTTAATGGCAATGATCACACAGACATAACATTATCTGCTACCTGTGTCCCTGCTGCTTTGTGAAGCTGCATCATTCTCCACATTGTAGATGACTGTCCCCTGGGAGTCAGAAGAGAAGTGACTGACCACAGACTCATGATGTGCCTGTTTATAAGGATAGCTGTCTGTGGAGGAATCTGTCCTGGTATCACTCGAGATGGAAGGTTCTCTCCCTAGGGAAAGAAACAATGGCAAACTTATAACAGCCCCAAACGACTGAAAAGTCAGTGGAGACTAAAGAAACAGACCAAACTACAGTGATGTTAACAGAAAACCAGAGGACCAAACACAAAAGCCTCAGATTCAAGGATGTCAGAGCTTATGGGGCAGGTCCTCTTGATCGGATGGGAGAAGAGAGCATTTCTCTTTCTGGAAACACTCTGCTCTCTGCGATAACTTAGTATTTATCAAATCCTTTTATTATGGAGAATTAAACTATGTACACTGGACTGAAAGCAGACATTAGTACCACAATGAAATAGTGAAATATTTTCATTCATTTTTAATGTTGTCAAGTGTAATTTAAGGTATTAAATACACTGCTTCAGGGAAAGTGCAAGCCAAAAATCAGTGAAGTACAAAACGTTAATATGGGTAATAAGAACATCATGAGTTATAATACTTAACATACTTCATCTGTCATGAATCAAAAGCTTGTCTGGGAAAACTTTATACTGAAATTGTGTTATGCAAAGCAAAGTAACCTGTTCCCTCTGAAGAAGCTAAGCACTTATCTCCTGCAAAGGTGGGATAAGAAGAAGGCTGAAGGACCATGATTCAACCTCAGCGTAGTAATTCCTCACAAAGACCAGCTCCTCCTACCACTTTCAGAACGTAAAAGTAAAAATCTGTTGGCCATTTTATGTGTGTGGTGTATACACCCCTGGACATACAGGCTATTAATTTCATACTTGGTTCTCGGTGGAGAAACTGAAGGAGAAAAAAGACAATGTCATTTTTGTGATTAATCACAAATACCCAGATGGAGGGCACTTTGTGTTTTCTGTGACCAAGTGCTGTATTTGTTGTCCTGTTTAATGACTTCTGAAGTAAAAAAAATCCTGCCCCACTTTCTTACTGGTTAAAAATCTTATTTGTCTGAAGAAATACAGGTAACTGTTGATAGAGATGATGGTCACGGAAAGGTACATGTAGGCAACATGAAGCAATGCTCTGGAACCAAGTCCTACAAAACAATTTATAAATTGAAGTCTTTATTTAGCAGAAAATCAAAATCCTTAAGAGAAATTCTTTGCATTTAGCTTCACAACATTTTGTACCAGCATCTTTGACCACCTTTCCTCCATAAACCAAATGTAGTATCAAATTTTGATGTGCTTAGAAGCATTTGTTAGAATCCTCTGAAGTAAAGTTCAGGTTCACTACTGCGATTAACAATTTAAGAATAAGCAACCTCTGTTCAGTCCTGAACTGCGGGTACCTAGTAACAACAAGGAATCTAGGAGAAGCTGTAGTTACACTTGGTAACAGACAAAAAAGGCCGTCCTGAAAAATGTCTATTAGGGTCAAAAACGCCGGATCCTCAATAAGGTTAGCAAACAATTCTCTTCTACTCAACAGGAAAATGTGCAGGGTATGAATTCTCCTGGCACTTCAACCTGCAGCATTTCATGAATTCTCTCCAAAGCTTCACATTCTTGGAGACTTGCCAAAGGTTTTTGAAATGAAAGAACACGGTATGAAAGAATACTATAGCCTTCTATTTTTATCTGAAAAGAAACATCTTTTACATTTATTTATTTTTGTGTTCAGCTTCCTGAAATTATTTTAGAAGACCATAGTATTAGATACTGCAGAGACAATGAGCTGAAGGTTACCTATGAACCTCCTGGAGACCAGCCAGCAGCGCAGCAAGGCAAATTTACAGCACATATAGATTGGAAGCTTGCAGAAGCATCGGAAGAACTGATACGTGCCTCCCTCTCCCTGCCACAGACTTCACATTTATTTTCACAACAGGCAGATGCATTTACAAATCAGAAGGCATCACGTTAAGTGAGAAGTTAAGGTCTTCTTACCAGTGTTTTCATTTGCGCTTATTTGTAAGAGGATTTGTAGTGTTATTTCATCACTGGTAGATTGTCAACACATAAATAAGGGACAGCAGATGCTCTCTACAGATGCATTGAGCAGGAAGCATGAAGTTAGCTACTGGTAAGGAAAACCCATAAAATACTGCTAGAATTGCAGTTGTATAGGAGAAATAGGATAAAATCCTGGAAGAAAGATTGTGTTTCTTGTTTTACAGTCTTGCCTTGCTGTTCTTGGCAAGTTATAAACCTGTCTCTAATTCAGGAGATTTCCTGCAAACATCCAAAAACAGAAAGCAATCTTCTATTGCAAAGCCTTTACTATATAAACTTAAGCACAGGTTTTATTTTCACCCATCTGGATTGCAATCGCATGTATTTTTAACAGTTTATCTATTCCTCCACAGGTGGGGGCTCAACCCTTAAAACTGTGACTAAGTGTCCAACACTATCCAGATCTTCATTAAACTAAAATCCGGTTCGGCCTACTACTGATGATCTTTAGTGGAGCAATCAAGAATCTTTACCAAGTTGAACATCCAAAGCATCTAATTTGGACACACCTTTCTAATTCTAAGGCATACATCTAAAGAACTCGGGATGTAGAAATGCACTGAAACACTCCGAGATGTCTCTTTTGATGAGAAAGGGTCACGAAAAAAGAAGACAAACATATCTATGAACACAAACACCTTTGCCAATCTCTTCCCTTTCAACCTCCCAGAATCAGTTTGTATCTCTTGCAGTGCTTTATCTGCACAGAAGACAAGCCAAAGGCTGAAGGTAAGCTACACCAATTGTCTTACTCTTCTTCATTTTTTAATGAAATGGTATTTCCTCTCCTTCCCTCCCACATCCCTTTATCATCCTAGCAAAGGACTCCTTTATGGTAGTATCAGTAGTTATGGTGTTTCCTAATAATTCTTTACCCCTAACTTCCCTCCTGAGCTTAAATCTGCAGCTTCCTTTAATTGTGATGTGCTTGTGCATCTCTGATCTTGTTCCCTTCCTGTTAAAATGGCTGATAGATTTATGGAATCAGTCACTGAAGCTACTAGTTATTGTTCACGACACAATGAATCCTTCACTTTTTTGTTTTTTCCAGTTTTTTTTTTTCTCCAAACATTTCTGGGCAACATTACTGTCCAAACAACCAACACTCTTGGACCAAGAGAAAGGTTCAAAAGGTGAAACACTGGACTTCTGGATCACCTTCATTAAGCAACACTGACACCCCTGCTAAAAAAAAAAACAATTCACACCCAAACCAGAAAAAACCTTCTCACATGCAACAAGACAGCAAAGAGATCTAGGTTGTCTTACCAGAGTCTTCACTATCATAGCAAGCCCTGCTGTATTGCTGTAAATCCACTTGAGGGGGCAGGTCTTGGGTTGACACTGGAGTTCCTCTGGGATCCGCATACAGCAGCAACAAAGGCTGATAGTGACCCTTAATGCACTTTGTCACAACATCTTTCCACTTTGGGCCAATCTGAATTAACAAAAGAAAAAGAGCACAAGAAAGGGTTCCTGTTAGAATTTTTTAAGCAGCTGGTTTTTCCCCCTTGTACTTCCATTCAGAGTTTGATTTTCCACTGACATTCTACAACTCCTTCTATATTTAGCATGGAATTAGACTTACCAAGAAAGCCCTAGAAACAACCCAACTGAAACCATGGTATCACTATCTTATGGCTAGGAAAACTACAATTCCTCCTAAAAATAAGACTACAAAAGTAGTCCTTCCCTTTCAGATTTTTCTCCCATAAAAAGCTTTTCATCTTTTGAAATCTGCATCAGTCAAAAAAAAGTTTGTTAAACAAAATGTCTTAATCTATCCATGAGCATAAACAAAATGAACAATAAAAGACATCAGCAGTGTAAGAACAAAATCAAGTCAAAGCTAACTGCTCTAGTGGGTGAACGCATCTGCTGTTACAGAACCTCTGCAAGCATTTTGACAGGCCAGGCAATATTTCAGACAGTTCTGTTAATATTCTGGTAATACCTTCCCCATGTACTAATGCAGGATTCTACAAGAACACTGAATATCTGCTGTAACAACTTTGCTCCATACATGAAGTTTCTACTACAGCACTACAATCTTTGTTATTGGCAAAGCTTTGCTGCAGAAAAATGTGATTGAACAAATGCAGGGATTAGTGTTTTCCCTTTGAGACCGTGCTTGGCATGACTTGAGGAGAAAATCTGCCTCTCTGTGCTTCCATACCTAGAAGGGATAAAATGAACGTGGTGTGAAGTAATGCCAAACAAACTAATGGGATATAATAATGGTGCGCCAAGATTCCAGCACCAGTGTCTTTCAGGGCAAAAAAACCTCAACCAAACCACAGCCCCAACAAACTCACTCACAAAAGAAGCAGCCAGTAGGTTGGCGGCAGCTACCGCTAGGGCATCTGGACACTTCAACAAAGAGCCTAAGAAGCAGACACTAAAAAGCTGTACTGCTTGTCAGCACCAACATGCCCCTTAGCTCTGTGCAAAAGCAAACTGGAGGTTTTCAAACAACAGCAAAAAAAGAAGACAAGCAGCCAACAGAACAGGGCTTCTAAGAGCTCTGGAATGTTTTTTTTTGGGAATGCTTCGTTCCTTTTCTCTGACTAGAGTAACAGTTATAGATCTTAAGTGGAAAACCAGACAGAATTTCTCAAAATCTGTAGGAAACAATATGGATCTACACAACAAGAAGTTAAACTCCTAATGGATTCATTTTCTTAATGTTGTTCTCTCACCTCTTTGACATGAGCATCATCAAAGTACATCCACTTGCGGATTTTAGTTTGGAAGAAGAAGGTAGAATAGTGTTTTCCATAGTAACAGATCATTCCCACCAAGTACAGCTCGGAGTGTTTTGCTCTGTCATCAGTCACTCTGAAGAAAAGCTGCAAGAAAGGAAGAAAAATGGAAGGAGAAATTGATAAAATGTCAAAAATTGCTAAGATTTTACGTACTGCTTTATGTTAGAAGATGTCAAAATAGAGAGGGTCAGGGGCCTCAAAATACTGTAGAGCGCTATCGGCTTTTACTCCAAAAGACACTAAATAAGTAGTTAGGTTGTTAACCAAAGCTGATGTAAATCCAGTGGCACAGGCCAGGAACAAACTCTTATGAAAGCACTAAATGCTAAAGAATCAGGCCAGTCTTGGGAGAATGCAGCTGCTCTTTAAGAAAGGCATTTAAAACAATAATTTAATACTTTTCTAGAATTTAAAGTGTGGTTCTATTCTGAAAATTTTCACCCTGTGTCTTATGCTTGCTAATTATAACAAATATTGATTCAAATGTAATTCCTACTTACTTTGTAGAAAATAAAGACGTTCTGACAGCGAACAGTTGGCGTGTATTCTGACTTAACACAAACTTATGGTAGCACCACATAATTCACAGACGCACTGACTGTCGAGGGTTAGAAGGGACCTCCGGAGACCATTTACTCCCATCCCTGCTAAAGCAGGTACAACCTGAAGCATGCTTGACAGGATTGTACCCTGGCAGGTTTTGAGTATCTCCAGTGAAGGAGCCTCCACCACCTCTCTGGGCAGCCTGTTTCAGTGCTCTGACACCATAAAGGTAAAAGGTACCTGCTCATGTTTACATGGAACTTTGCATGTTTCAGTTTGTGTCTGTCACCCCTTGTCCTGCTGCTAGGCACTACTGGAAAAAGTATGGCCACCTACTCCTGACACCCACCCTTTAGACAGTTGTAAGCACTGATGGCATCTCCTTTCAGTCTTCTCCAGGCTAAATGGACACAGGTCTCTCAGCCTTTCCTGGTAACAAAGATGTTCTAGCTGCCTAATCATATTCACAGCACTTGACTGGCCTCTCTGCAATAGTTCTTTGCCTCTCCTGAACTGGTGAGCCCAAAGCTGGACAAATGTGGCCTCGCTAGGACACAGCAGAGGGAGAAGACAGCTTCTCTCAACCTGTTGTTTAATGCACCTCAAAATACCATTGACTCTGCTTACAAGGGCTCATTACCAGCTCATGGTTAACACAAAAAACAGAAGACAAATGGACGACATCAGTGCATCAAAATAATTCAGCTCAAATAAAAACTGCTTTGTGTTTAATTGACCATGTGTTACTCAAAAATGCAGAAGAGACCTTTTTTAGTGCATTACTGCTTTGCTACTCAAGAACCACACTGTTTCATAACCACATTTCCATTAGCACACACTAACTTTGGTACACTGTGCACCGGACGATACATTACCTTTTAATATACTTGTGTACATAGAAATAAGTATTACTTCAGTGTCACACCTTGATGACACAATGAGACACAGGTACAGTTTGGCACAGCAACAATTCAACTGTAAACTATCAGCTAATTCGGAGTGAGTGACTCCTCTAGGGGACAAGCCTCCAAATTCCAAACACGACTTAGTTTAAATGTATCATTCAGTTACACAGTGCCAGCAACCACCTCTCACAATTGGTCTTAACGTTGTCTTAAACCGCTGTCGGTGGTATCGCCGACACCCCAGCAGACTGTGCTGCCATTCAGCGAGATCTGGACAGGCTGGAGAGCTGGGCTGAAAAAAATCTAATGAGCTATAACAAGAGTAAGTGCAGAGTCTTGCATCTGGGCAAGAACAACTCCAGGTACCAGTACAAACTGGGGACTGACCTGTTGGAGTGTAGTGTAGGGGAAAGGGACTTGGGGGTCCTGGTGGACAACAAGATGACTATGAGCCAGCAATGTGCTCTTGTGGCCAAGAGGGCCAACAGCATCCTGGGGTGGATTAGAAGAGGGGTGGTTAGCAGATCAAGAGAGGTTCCTCNTATTTCAAAGAAATAGCATGAACTCAAATCCAGAATTTCCTTGCATTTGATAATACTTTTTGATTCAGACAAGCTTTGTTTTCTGAATTCACTTACTTTTCACTCATTTTAGAAATTTCAAGTGAGCGATTACACTAGTACTTCCACATGTTTTGTGAAGCATTCAACAGGTCAGATCCTTGCATCTGCCCTCTATTCCTCCATTTATAGACACTAAGAAGGTAAAGGTGGTGATTTTTTTTCCCCAATCCACTACTATTGATCACCGTGAGAAAGAGTTTTAGTATGTAGCACCAAAACAAAAAACTCACATCTCCCAGTTTAAGGCAAGTGCCCAGACTGTGAATCACATCCTCAGCCAGATCAGAGTGGTCCGAGTCCCACACCAAGCCGATAGTGATGATCTGTGGAGAGTTCATCAGCACACGACGAATACGGATCTTTTCTCCACAGTTACTCTGAGGATTTAAATAGTACAAAGTATTAAATATAATCCCTCTCTTCTTACGATGTTAGAGAAAGGCACCAAGAAGGATACATTTCAAAAGTACAGCTTTCCAAGAGCTAGTCGTGAAGCACAACAGATATAATAGGCTCAGCGTCCAGAGACGAGCTTACATCCCAGTGAGGAGCTTACAAACTATTAAAGACTACCTTGTATTTGCAGGTTTTAATGTGAACTCTCCTGATTCTTCCTTATACTGCTGAAAACCATTAAAAACTACAGTGCAAAGGTAGGCTTATCAGGGAAAATATATATATATATATACACACAAAAGCAAGCACACATGAAAAATCCCCCAAAAACATTAAGAACTGAAGGAAAAGCTTTTTGTTTTAATCACAATAAGATTAAGACTCATAGCATGAGGAAAGGTTTAGGTTAGACATTAGGAGCAAGTTTTTCCACTGAGAGAGTGGTCAGGTACTGGAACGAGCGGCCCAGGGAAGTGGCACAGTCACTGTCCCTAGAGATTTTCAAAAAATATGTGGATCTGTCACTTGGAAACACAGTTTAGGGGAGTTGGACTTAATTATCATGGAGGTGTCTTCCAACCTTAATGATTCTATGAAAAACGTCATTTACAAAGACTGATGCTTTACATGATGCCATCTACTGAAGGTGCTGCTTTGTTGTTAAAGTTGGGTAGGGTCTACAAAGTATCTCAAGCAGCTCAGACAGGGTATTCAGGTCAGTACTCATGACTATGAAGAGAGAATCAGAAGAAAAAAAAACGGCGTGTTACTACTAAACCACACCAGTACTTCATCTTACATTTGTTCTTTCCCTTCTCCCCTTTTTAAATTTGTAAATAACTGCTAGTGGTTATTGGCTGGCCAGCCTCTCCTCACTTTGTAGCCACAGTACTTCTCAGAGTTAACCTTGCTTGTGAAGACGTTTCTTACTGGTCCTGCCAATCCATCACCTCCATCGGACTTGTGGTCAACTTTAAAGTACCATGAAAGATGTTCACCATCTGAATGAAGATACTATCACTGTGCATTGTCGTTGCGGAGGAGAGGGGATTGGGTTACTTTCCCCCTGTGGCAGGTCATAAAGGTACCTCTGCCAGACTCCAGACAAAAAACCAAAACACACTGAGAACAGTTTCTCATCTGTAGAGACCAGCTGACACCACAACCAGGGAAGAGATCATAAAGCAACCTAAAATTCATCGTGATAAAGAATGTCTTTTCTGGTTTTTTTCTCATGTTTTGGTTACGAAATAGCTGGACTCGCATGAAACTTTTAAACAAGATAATATTCTCATTTCTTCTACTCAGAAAAGTGAGCCACTGTTTCCCAGTGTTCATAAAACCAGAAAATAATGTTCTGATGGAAAACAAATGTGAAAATACTCTTCCCCAGGAACAGGCACACAAGCCATTCCTATCAAGAGCCTGTATTGCTTTCCTGAGAACTGCTGAAGTGTCTAACAGCAGGTCTAGCTCTTGCAGACATATCGTGCAGCCCTTCACTGGCAGGATACTCCGTGGCAGTGGGAAGCAGCAGTCCTTTTTTCCCTTCCCTCTGACCAACATCTGGCTGCACACTGGTTTGATTAAAAGTGCAATTTATGTCCCTCAAAAGGCAGCAATGTAGGCGAATGAAAGCTTCCCTATGCAAAACAACTAACTGCACGTGTGACTACAAGGACTTGTATAGAAGTTGCTCTAGTTCTGCCACAGCGTGGTACAGTGTGGTTAAAAGATTTTACAAGAAATAAGTACTTCTCTCATGTTACTGTTACAGATGAAGTACACAACCCTCAACCTGAAAAACATCACCAGAGAAACCAGATGAACTAGGGGAACACTGTTCTTAAAATTCTAGCTAAACAAAGCCATTACCAACACTTAAAAATCTCCTGTAAAAGCCACCAAATCCTTTGTCATTTCCATTTCTGTAGGTAGGATGTCAGAACTTTCATCATGGAATGAAAACAGATGATTGCAGCTTCATGTAATGCTAGTGTCACCAACTCTCAGTGAAGATGAACAACAAATACAGGTACTTCTAGCAGCAACACAGACTTGAACAGGAGTGAATTGTGCAGTGATTGCCTACCAGCAATGTACACATTTCCAATGCATTCCCCCTAACTACCTTTCTTTGTGGTTGCTAACTCTCCAAAACATTGATTTTTAGTTTCCATGAAACACTATTTCTCAGCTGCTTGTGTCTAGTCAAACAAGCAACGAACATCAGTAGTTTTTCCCTTCCTTCATTGAATAACTCAAAGACACTGAATTCAAACCTGAAGAAAATTCTTTTACCTAAGGTTTTTATCATCCTGATGAGCTAAATCAGTAAATTACATCAGTGTAATCCAGTAACCTCTTCTGTCCTGTTCATGCCCTCTCAAGAAAGAAAAACTAAGGATACTAACTGGACAGTTTCGGAGATCCCCCATAGTGCTGGCATTCTGTAGCAGCTCTCCAAACATATCTGGAGTGGGTTTCTCTCGTCTCTCCAGCATACATATCGCTTGATTGCTTCAGCAGAAAGAAAGCATGAAAAACAAGTTTAATGATGGATACAGTAAAAAACACGAACCCACATTAACTGCTTCAGTTCAATATTATGAAAAGTTAAGAACCTTAAAATACACAACACCTTATGTTTTAAATTGTAGTACAGCAAAGTGACATCAGTACGAATTACTACATGTTCCACGATACGGCATAAACAAAAACCATAAAACTCAGAATAGAAACAACCTGTAGTTCATCTTAAAATTTTCATCTTAAAAGCAAGCTAGCATTTTGGCAAATACTTGATTTAGAAATTAAAGACTTGCTTAAAAAAGCTTCTCTTCAGTAACCCTAACCTTAGTGAAGTAGCTCAGTAAAGCATATCCTCAACAGTAAATCTACAGACAAAAAAATAGCATGGTACCCAATTGATTGCACAGTGTAAGTTGAAAGAAAGATGACAGCAGTACAAAAGAATGCAACTACTCAAGATGCTTCTGGATGGCAGCACTCTCTTTTCTGTACATTGACTGCTCCATCTGGTTTGATGTCGTATTTGGTGTCACTACTCAAGCTTAAAATGGTTTAAGAAAGAAATAACTCTATCACTGTGTTATTAAAATACTCTATGATTTAAAATGTATTAGGGTATTTAATACAAAATATTGAATACCATTTACATAATTCTTTTCCTGTTTTTCTTACAAATAATATTCCAGTATGCAGTGTGTGCTGGTAAACTGAAGAAAAACTACCACTCGGTGGAACGGGAGGTAGCAGCCACAAGGGAAATTCTTCCTAACACTCCTGCTGCACTGGCAATGTGGGAACATTTAATAGAGATCTGAAAGAGAAGAACAACTAGCAGTTTTCTGGACAGTTTTTTCAGGTTCTGTATGCGCAGGACAAGAAACAAATGTCAGTTTGCATCCCAATCAACGTTTCAAGTTAGAAGCAAGTAACATAAGCCTTGAACAGATTAAAAGAGACTTCAGCTCAGTAGCTACCTAACTAAAAGAAGATTTCTCTAGCATTTATTCAGACAAACTACTACAGAGCTAGAGCTTCTTTAATGAAAGGTCATGGTGACAAGGAGCGCCTTTACAAAAAGCAAGAGCTGTACTTATTCAAGGAAAAGGATTGAGAAACTACAGGCTGGTCAATCTTGCTACAGCTCCTAAGGCAATGACAGACAAAAACCCCTTAGAAATCATCTCCAGGTATATGCCTGAGGGACAAGAAGATACATCAGAGCAGCCAGCATGGATTTACCAAGGGCAAACTATGCCTGACCTACTCAATTATGTCCTAAGTCGGCGGGTTCTGCTAAAGAGACAAGAACAGTAAATATTATTTAGTCTCTAGCAAGGTTTCCAAATCATCTATAGTATTGTTGTGGCCAAAGTGGGATGTGCAGAGTGCGCAGTTAGAATACAATGAAGACAAAATTCTAGCTGGACATTCAAGCTCACAGGATCAAAAATTAGCTAGCAGTTCCTCAGAGATGCATCCTGAGGCGGCTGCTGTTCAGCAGTTTCATTAACAACCTGGATAATAAATACACCGACATCAAGCTCATGAATGACACCAAGCCAGATGAAGCAGTCGATGTACGGAAAAGGAAGTGCTGCCATTCAGAAGACTCCTGGTAGGTTGGAGGGACGCAATCACGGGAACCCCGTTAAATTTAGTCAAGAAAAGACAAAATCTTGCACCAGGGACAAAGCACGCTCAGGTGCAGCAACAGTAGCTGGGCACTGACTGGCGGAGGAGCAACATCACAGAAAACTGGTAGAGAAGCCAAACATCATCCAGATTCTTTCCAGATGCAAAGAGAGAAAGGACAAGAGGCAAAAGACAGAAAGAGAGACATTCTGACTGGATACAGAGCAAAAAAACTTCACGCCAAGTGGTTAAGCATGGGAACAGGCAGCCCAGAAAAGCTGATGGAATTTCTGTTCTTGAACATTTTCAAAACCCAGCTGGACAACACCCCACGGTGTCTGATCCAGCTTTCAAGTTAGCCCTGTTCTAAACAGGTGGACAGAAGAAACATCCAAGGTCCCTCCTGGCACAAACTATTTATTTTTCTTATCTTGCTTCATAACTCACACGTTAACGCATGAAGGTCTTTCAAAAGGTACACGAGTCCTTGCCACTACAGTTTTCAGAAACAGATCATAAACAGACACACTGATCCATGCCTAAACTGATATCTTCTGCTCAACTAAATCCTCACTAAGTCCTAAGAACTTAAGTAGCACAGATATGAAAGCTCCATCAACTTTGAATAAACCATTTTCTGGACATGTCATCTTGTGAAGGCAGAGCACAAACTGCAACACCAGTACCAAAAAAAAAAACAAAACCAAAGACCTTTTTTTCTGTGCAAAAATCTGAACTCACCAGAGTGAGGTTGTGGAAATATAATGTACCATCTGGATGAAAGGTAATGGGTCAGAGGTGGCACCACAGCTGGTACAAACACACTAAAGAGAAAGAAAGCATAGTACACTGACAACATTAAACAGTATTTTCACAGTAACACTTCTGCTCGTATCTTGTTTTACCATGGCAATACATGTCTCGAGAATGAGAATACAAAGCTTGACAACTGGTGATCTGTACAAAGCAAATATCATCACCTCACCTGTTCAAACAAGGTCATTGCAAACTTCTGATGGGAAACACAGTGTGGTGCAGTGCAAATATCTTCCTTTGTCTCATCTGCAATGTGGAAGTGAATTCGCATTAACAGATTTTCCTAGCCAAAGAGAGAAGAAAAAGTGAAAGAAGCATTACATAATTTCAAACGTAGACAAAACACAAACCAGAAAAGCATGTCAGGTGCAACAGTGTTTATAAGGATTTCTTACAAAGAGGGGAGGCTCCTGCACATTTTTGGAGGTTACTTAGAAAATAAAGAAGCTGGTGTTTCTTTGACATAGAGATCAAATAGCTGCCATTTTCAATTTGAAATGGCACATCGGGTAACCACTTATCTTATGTATTAGAACAACTAAGGATTCTGTCACTGATTATTCTGTTCAATTCTCAAGCATCAAAGGATGTGACCAAACGTAACAGGCAGAGCAACTCTGTCATTTTAAGATTACTAGGTTGCCACTAACTTCTCCTCAACATAAAGTATCCTGAATCACTTTCAATATCCTACAAGTGCTTTGAAACACGGGGAGTAAGCTCTGTTCTATCAAAAATGGGGAGAACTAATAATAAATAAAGAGGCAGACTAAAGTATGTATGAAACAAAAGCACCTAATGTTTTCTAGACAATGTTTCACACAATTCCATTTCTTTGAGTTCTCATCCTGAGACCACCTTTCCTCCCGCTGTTGGCAACATGAACCTGGGGGTGCCAGAAATGCACTGACACCTCTTCCAGCAGCATGCTTTTCACTATGAGCCACCCAGGCAGCTTATAGGCCTGCAAGAAGCACATCAAGATTAATTAACAGGCAAAAGAGCTCTGACACCATACAATTTCCTTTGAATTTTAGGATCAAACATCTTCTGCCGTTTAAATTAAAACCTTGCCTTTAAGGATGAAAGGTTCACTGAGTGAAAAGCTATTGAATCATCTCTACCTTACAGCTACGGGCATTATGTCAGGGGGATCGGACTAGATGACCTCTCGAGGTCCCTTCCAATCTGTAGTGACTCTATGATGATGTCTACCTTCTCGCTTAACTCCCAAAGGGACCTTGTACACATTTTAACCTTTCTCGTGCCAGTATGGTTATCCTAACCGAGCCAACAAAAGGAAGAAACAAAATCAAACACTCAGTGTTCTAACACATAAAGCCTGCTGTTCAAATGCTGGACTGCGTACAAAGACTTGACGTGAGTGCCCTCACCACAGCTCCCGCGTAAGTTGATGTAATTTATTTCAATTTGAGGCTTCATTGGTATGAGCTACTTGCATTTTAAGCAAAGTCACTACACTATTGCACTATTTTGCTCTATTAGCAGTCTACAAACACAGGATACTTTGGGTTTCCCTAAGCCCATTATTAGTTCCCTTAATTTAAAGAAGAATTATGAGTACATGCATTTATTTGTTCCATTTCTATTACTGCTTACAGTGCAAGTGTGGAATTGGGTAGGTATAGGAAATTAAAAATTAAACATACAGAAAGGACTCGACTCTGATAGGTGCTTTACCTGAGAGAAGTGTCACCTTGCAGTTGTAGATCAAGCACATTGGTACTTCGGTTAAGAATTAACATATTTGTTAAGAACCAAGTACCATACAAACACAATTGAGGCCACCCTATGGAAGCCTTCATTTCCAAAAAGTGGAATAACCAACAGGTCAGCAAGATAAAAACACTTCCTCATTAAGGTAACGGCAGTTAGAAGACTGAAGGAGAAGGAGGAAACGGGGTTATGAATAAGAAGATAGAGTTTGAGTGTAAAAAGAAAGCAGGTGGGCAAACCTAAGAATGCATGATTTCTCCAGAAGCCTCTCCCAAACACACTGGTGAGATAAGCAGCCTAAAAAAAGTCAGATGAATTACAAATGCAGGAACAAGCTATCTGGAGACTACCCATTTTATTGTGGGTTACCGCAGTTTGCAAACAACTGTGGTTGGTTTATTAATTTTTCATGTTTACTGTCTCTTAGCTAGAGGTTGTGAAAACACCAAAGTAACTCATGAACAAAAGGACCTTTTACCATTTTGAAGCGATCCTTAAAACTAGAATCCTGGATAGTTCTTGCAGCTGCATTTATGCATTTATTTATTTATTTCCCAGTAAACGGTCAAATACACATTTGAGACCGCAAGCACTACATTTGTGAAAGTAAAAATGGGTAATACTGATGTTTCATGTTCAAAATCGATAGCTATGACTTTCAAATCAAATACCGGTTCCCACTAGGTAACTTTAGGCGTGGGAATCTCTCTGTGGGCTTTCTGAGGCCACGCGCGCAAGGTCTGCTGGAATTTGCAGAGGACTGTAGTGGGAAAAAAAACCTGAACAAAACACATCGGTGCAGGGAGGGTTCATATCTGTGCCTGCCAAACCATCTCCCATACTCACAAAACATTCAGCAGCATCATCCATGATGCCCAGCTGGAAGCGCTGCTCATCCTGGAACGTCTTCGCAAGAGCAGTGCGCAGGGCATCTGAAGGCAGTACCTTCTCACTGCTACACTGAAACTGATTGAAGATACCCTAATAAGAAAACAAGACAGTTAAGTCAATCTTTTAAAGACATTATTTAATCTACATGAAAATAAAGAAAACTAACTTTGATCAAGCAATACACAGATATATTTTTCTCTCATTTAACTGATTCTTATTAGGAAACAAGCAGGTGCATTGGTAGAAGCTTTGCCAAACTGTGCAATATCAGCTACTTCCATGAAGCTCAAAGAGTGCAGAACACTGCTCACTGCATAGCCAGCAAACTGACACCCACGTCCCTGGCACTTCTGGTTGTACCACCGGTACAGCTTACAGTGCTTACATACTGTCCAAACAAGGTGTAAAATGCCCATCTCTCTGTACTGGTGCTTTCATTTTGCTGGTTCTCATGGTGAAGGCCCATGGTGCAGAAGCACAACGCTTCCAATACCGCCTTTATGAATGCACCAAACAACAACGAAGGAAGTGGTAATGAGGAGAAGGCTGTGAGGCACACATGTCATGAAGTATAGACTTCTCTGCAGCTGCATACATAAAAATGGAAAGAATGACAATCTCTGTACGTAACCTTTACTCCCACTTCTTTCACTCCAATAATAGAGCAAGTTTCACGTCTCTTTAGTAAGTTTTATTTCAGCACACCTTAAAACAATAAAAGCAGTGAAACATAATTCCATCCTTCTTCAGCACTTTAAGAGCACTGGAAAATATGACTGTGCTTAAAAAAATGTGTCTGTTCTGGTTATCATCAACCTCACTCCATAGACCTGGAAACCAGGCACTCGCCTGGGAACTGGCACGCAACCTCGGTACAGGGAACCGAGTGACAGGACCTGAACGAGAGCTCTGAGATGCCTCTGCACTCTTGGTAGGGAGGGCAGAATCAATGCAGGCTACAAACCAGGAAAAGCAGAAGCAAGCAAGCAAACCACACCTCTTATTTTAAACTTCCATCTTTTAAAGAAACAGTGTCCTTCACTTTTACCCACCACACACCTACTAGTTAACAGAAAAAGATCCGGTAAGGAGAAAAGTGATCCCGATAATTAGAAGCAACTGTTTTTCACAAGATCTGGCATTTTTAATGTTTTGCATGATGAAGTAATTACAGCCTTCACAATTAAAAAAAAATTTCAAAAAAAAGCATAAAATCTATTCTCACGACCAGTGCACACAAATAACTCACTAACACCAAACAATTCTGTGAGGAATTCCAGTACGTAAAATGAAGGACTAAAAGATTCCATTATTAGTTCAGAGCACGTTACAACACATTGATTGTAGAAAGTCCCGGAAGTATTTCATCCGGAGCCAGAAGGCCACAAAAACTGAACACAGAGTGGCTTGGTTTCTCTTGGGTTTCGGTCCGGGAGTTTAGGGGGTTTTGGGTGTCGCAGTTTCCCTTTTCACTCATTTTTCAAGACAAGTTCTTTGCTCACCTTCAGAACAGGTCTTTCTTGTCTCCCAGCCTTAGACGGACAGGTGTGGCGCTTCCTTCAGTTTCATGTCTTTGTTATCCAAGTCAGATCTCTCTCCTTAATTTCAGAACTTGCCCTTGAAGGGTACTGTGTCATCACCAACATGTTTATTCCTTACACAGGTCTGAAAGCCAGCTGGGAAAGCCCTGCAAATTCTACCCTAGGAGGTTTTGTGACACTTTTCCCACCCCCCCCCAAGTGCTCCCGGAATTTAATGAGAACCAAGTCCTCATCAAATATATAAACAGGAACATATAAACTTCTCTTTTAAAAACTTCTTCACTTAAATACTAAAAAAGCTAGTGCAAACCCCATTAATGTATTCAGCACACTGATAATCTCTCTCAGAGGATACATTCCAAGACAAAGGAGCACATCTCTAACAACAGAAACATTATGAAAGGACACTGCTCAAAGTGTCACAAACAAGGGAAGACTCTCTTACCAGTTTCAATAATTAAAATAAAGGATGTATAACCAAAAAAGGACCAGCTGACAAATCCCCCCCATACATTAGCTTAATGTAAAAATCTGAGCAAACAGCAATGTTGAATTAGAAGCACTACTGTGATGATTACTCTGATGACCTATTCTTGGCATGTTGGTACATCCATGAGCCAAGACCAAGAACAGCAAGAGCAAGGGATTCTTCAGCTAGGAAGTACACCTTCTGGACTCACTGCATTCCTGAGGTCTGCAGGAACCCCATCTTCTTTCATATCCCTTTCCCTATAGATCTTCAAAGGTCTGGGGAGAGGAGCAGACACAGCAGAATTGGGAAGCACAAGCATGCCTTATGAGGAACAAATTGCCAAAGGCGACATAGTTACATCTACTTCTTCCCCAAGTCCTTAGTGAAGATCAGCCACAATTACATAGCTCATCTTTCACCAGCTTGCTCTCAGAACCATCCAAATCTGCAAATTTCTAACCATCCCAGAAAATCTACTGTAGAGCCTCATTTGTCTTATTACCATGTAGGAGGCAATTTTTCCTGGCTCTGTAACTGGAAGCTTTGTGTCCTTTCTACTACAGGTTTGAGCTTCTGATATACGTCCAAACAAAGTATTTCAGAGTCAGTGGTCTCCCAACATAATCTCCTCAGGTTTGGGAAGTGTGGGATCAAAATAAACTTTCTAAAACAACTTAATGTTTGAGACAAGGAACCTTTATCATACACCTACTCATGTTAAAATCTGGCTGTTTCAGAATCATACAATTAATTTCCATGATCATAAAAAGAGTTGATCCTGGCAATTTGATTAGAGAATAAATATAGTAATTGCTCTTTGTGGGATTGGCATTTCAGAGTTATTTTAAAGGTTTGGAAACTGAAGTATCTGTGAAACCTCTCCTAGTTCACTAGATCTGTACCAAGTTATCTCAAACGTTTGGAATCTATTTTCTCTCTAGGAAAGAGGTATTACATCTATTTGGGGTGAACTGACATCTGCAACATGTCTCTAACCATAGTGACGAAATAAACCTCATTTACAACTTTTTAAATCAAACATGTTGAAGCAGACTGGAATAAGAATCAGTTGATGGCTAGAGACAACAGCCAACAGCTACAGAACTGGAGCAGTGTCCATGCACTCTACACTTGAGTCCTATCCGTGGCAGCTTTCTGGGAAGGAATTATTCTCTTCAAACATTGTACAGAAGTTCTTTCTTGCCTACAGTACCTAACCTCTTATCCAGAACACTCTTCTCCTGATGCAGCTTCTTACACAGTGCAACTACCTGTTGCAATAAAAATTCTGGCTCTTAAAAATCACTTTCCTCCCATCCAACCACATCAGCCTCCACCCACACTACTTCCACTAGGTCACGTTTTTCACCACCTTCATCACTTCATATTCACCTTCCAGAGTGCAAATAAATCTATTTGGTTTTGTGTTTTGGATCTCCTTCTAAGCCTCCAGGTTTCATAACATTCAAATTTTCATTATTCCTTTCTTCTACAGTCCCTCTTTCATTTTTACTTGCACCGTGCCCTTCACATTAACATAAGGTTCCCCAATATGAACTGTAAAGTTCAGCGCTCCTGGCTCCTACTAAAATCAAATAAAAATATAATTTCCTTAGGTATTCTTCAGGAGGGTGTCAGGAAAAGTAACCCCAAATACTCATCAACTAGGCAACAATTTACTAACTGCTTGATCAAGAGCAAAAGAGGTAGTAATTACTTACAAGCTTCAATTACCAGCTTATTAACTCAGGAAACTATTTGCTGATCATTTATTAGACAAGCTGAAAATGTCAACCAAAAAAAAAAGTCTTTTAACTACTGTTTTACCCTGAAATACTATCCTGATGTGGAAAAAAAAAGCGTAAATGAAGAGGATGAAATCTTTGCAACCAACCTAACTACTGTTTCAGAAATATAAGGAACTTTCTCCATCAAATCCTTTCTTTTCAATCAAGTGGCTAATCAGAATCACAAAACGCAGTGGTTCAGCTTCTTTAAAGCATCCTAATACCCTGCTGCTCTGTTTTCACCTCAGAGAACAATACCATTTCTATACAGAAAATTCAAATCCATGCTTTACTTGTGCATGACAATCACAGAAAACACCAGCCCTACTGGATTTAATCCATCAACAGAACATTCTCTGCCAACTACAAAAAATGCTCTGTGCTACACACTGGCACTATGGAGGTCCCAGTACAACCCTGAAAGGACAATAAACTCTCTGTGGCACGTTCAGCACAGTGGATGGATTTCCCCCTTCCTGCCTCTTCCAGCTGTGATAAACACCAAAGCCAAGATATGCTCTAGAAAAAGGAAAATAAGACAGAACAGTAGACTTCAACATTAATAACATATCAAAAAGCTGTTTGAGTGCTACAGCAGGCAAACCACACAGTAGTAAAGACAGCCTGTGTAGGGGGAATAAAAACTCCAACAAAAAAAAAAGCCACATGTTAAAGAACAGTGCTCGGGATGCCAGCACGGAGCCTGCAGCTCCCCCTTGTCTTTTTATAGCTCTAGCACTCAAAATAACTAATGAAAGCACGTCTGGAATCATCTCAAGGTTTATTTTGTAGCCACATAAACATAGGTAGCACAGCAAGCTTTAAAATTACTTCAAGAAATCGTGTGATGGATGTCTTCAATGCGGTCCAGAAATAAAACGCAATTTGACATCAGGTGTGACATCACTGTCCTGTGATCATTTTATAAAAAGCAGTTTAAAATTACAAACAACACTTATAGAGCTAGCTGGGAATTTAAATACTGTCCATGACATCAAAACCCCTACTAACAGTTGAAGCCAGACAAGAAAGTGAGGGGGGAAAAAAAGCAATTTCTTTGGTGTTACTCAAAGGCTAGATCTAGACACATGACAGGAAGAGACTGTCACCTTTAGAGTAGGGTAAAGTGTGTAAACTCTCTGCCCAACACAGGAACTATCAGGAATCCTGTAAAAGGATCCTGCAATGGATGTAGATTCTTCCCCCAAAGTACTGCCCCCTTCCCAGGCCAGGCTGGAATCTGACCAGTATGCTTTGGAGAAGAGTAACCATGTCCTGCCTCCACCTCAACTGGTCCTGACAGGTATTTTGGGAAGATGCAGCTGGCAGCATGCAAAGCTAAACAGCTCTCCCCAGACCCTAAAGGGAGGCTTTCATACGGTCTAGAGCTACAAGCCACATCTTCTCCCCTCATCTTAGCAAAGCCTAATGCAAGACTCAAGAGAAAGTCCTGGAAACTAAGTTGGTATTACCCCAGCAAGACAATATTTACGGGCTTCCAGAGCAGACAGAAAGGCAAGGGAAGAGACAAGCATGGAAGAGGAGGGATGTTCCTGCTGCTCATGGATACAAAACACGCTCCTGATGATACCTGCAGTATTAGTTACAGATTAAGCACCTCATCCCATTTGTTTCACACAAATTTACACATAGTATGTGCCAGACAGATATTTTTATAGGAGGAAAACAAATCCAGGACAGTTAGGGAACACTAATCCAGAGGGCAGCTGAGAACAAGCAAATACCTTCAAGAGTTTTTCTCTCCTTCCTCTACTGCCTACTTACAACGTTGATGAAGATTAACACAACCTCTTTGTCAATGCTTTGATAATTTAGTACCCCTCCCTTCTCAGCTGCATGCAAGCAGGGCAGTGTACATCTCTGGTATCTGAGGTTTTCGGTGGGTGAAAGGAGCTTGGAATCCCCAGTATCACTGGGAGTTAAGTGACACCCCTAATAATTCATCTTCCTAATATTATTTGACTCAACAGTAACAAATATTTGAAGAATTTTCCCCATGTCTATGTACACTCACCAGCATTTTGCACAAGTTATTAATGGTTGAAGCCTGTCACAACGTCACACAAATGTAAAACTGTGAGTTGCTGTATGCAAGTTAAGGGAATCCAGAGTACATCAGCTCTGCTCTTAAACAAATTTCTACCTATTTTTTTCCTCTGGTATAGTCTGGACATAAACACCTCTAAACTTTCTGAAGGTTCTGGAAAAGATTTGCATAAGGCACATTGAAATTTCCCACCAAAAAAAAAAAGAAGAGAGACTGAAGAAAATGTGAGAAAACACTAACATTTTGATTTTAATTGAAGTCAGTTGGAATTGATTTTTCTACTTTAAGTGCCAGTGACTGCTCATATTCAGAAATACTTATCTAAACAATTTTTTACTTGTTTACTGATTTCTTCGAGTTTTTCACAAAGCACGTTGAGTTTTGTGAGCTACAGGAATTTTGCACACAACCAGAGGCAAGTTTTGCAAAAGTACTAAGAGGTTTAAATGCAACATCACAGCTTTGTTGGAAAGAGGCTTCTAACACCTTCTGGTTACACATGGCATTGGTTAAGATTTCAGACAGGAAACTAACACAAAAAATTCTTTGCAGATACCTGGGAGCAAAAAGAGAGAGCAGCAATTTTTATTGAAAGGCTGCTTAGCTTGAAAAATAAGCATATGGCTGCAGGCACACAATTTGTGAATTCTGTCACTCAACCTGTCACTTCCAAGCCTATAATAGCATACTGCACACTTCAACAAGACATCAAAAGTAGGGATTTTATCAACTAAAACGAAAACCTCACTGTGACCCAGCGTTTGCTTTTCATACACACTTTCCAGATACACCACAATCTCCCAGTCTTGCTACAGTACCACTCACACTGGTACTGCTAACACGGAGTCATCTGTGTCCAAGCGGTTGTCTTTCCATACCAATTTCATAAAGGTCCATCCTCTCCTCTTTCCTCTAAGATCTTCCCTCGCCACCCCACCTCATCTTTTTCAGTACTCTCATTCAGAAAGATTCTTAAGTATTATCTTTATACAAAAACCACTCAACTTTGCCTCAGACTCCAGTCTATTTTCATTGAAATGGCTGAACCTGAACCATCTCCTGGTATTTCCTTGCCATATCTTGCTGTTAGGTTAAGCCCCAAAAGAATAAAAACTTACACTCATGATACTTTCCAAAGATATTTTCTTTCTGTCCTCATCTCTGCTACCAAAAATTAACAACAATCCCTTGGCGACACTTGAGAGCATAATCCAAAAAAGAGCTTAAAATTATTTATCTCACTGAACGTAATCAACTCAAAGCATGTCACACCTAAGTCTTCCAGTTCTCTACGAGGAATAGGACATATTTAATACTCCATCTTTTCTGAGTTTGGATATCTGTATTTCTCATTTCAGGTGTAAATATCACCCTGTTTCATAACTTCAACAGATATGTCTGGAGACAAATTTCCCTTCAGAAGTAAATTACTCATCTTCTTTTATGCCTTAGGTCTCCTCTTTGCTGATTTTTTGCAAGGGCAAACCCTTCAACAACCTGAGTACATAACTCATTTCAAGCCTGTCCCTACTAGAGCACCTGTGAAGTCATCAAACAGCAGCAAGATAGCTCTTGTAAGTATTGCCTGTGAACTCCACGTGATCTGAAATTTCACACTATTTTGCCATATTTAGGAGGCCTGCTGTCTGTCCTTTTCACTACTGCACACTAAAGTACTTATACGATAAATTCTCCCACAATTAATTTATATACTTATTTGGAATTCTCAATTCATTTGTGACAAAAGAAGGTGTCTCAGTCCCAATTTCAGTAATCAAATCACTGCTCAGGAACTTGGTATTTTCATCAGGTTTGAAATCACATCCATTTCTACCACAAGGTCTGAGGGAGCTCTAAACGTGAAGCCAGAAAACTTAGAAAAGAAGGCACCAAAAAAAGAAGCACTAAAAATTAGTGGGTAGAGACAAAAGTAGATGTAGGATTGCACTATTTACTCAAGTACATAACAGTACTGAGAGCTACTGTCCAGGCACCATCTACAACAGTCAGTTCTTGAATTTGCATCTCTGTACAAAATGGATGGTTTTTTTTAAAACAAACAGCTCAGCTCTCTGTAGTCTCTAATTGAGACATCAGGTTTACAGCAGCCTTACACTACAGTTTAGAACAAAAAGGCTTAAAGCTCAACGGCCTTCTCCACAGTGACATTTAAAGCAGCTCTGAAAAAAGGTATACTAATTGTACACAGTATAATACTAATACACCAAATTATAAGCTACAAAAAATAAAGCAAAGTGATGTTTCCCTAGTGGAACTAATCTTTCAAACAACATGGAAGCTCACAACAATCCACGCTCCACTGGTAAGAGTCATAGAATCATAGAATCGTTAGGAATTGGAAGGGACCTCGAAAGATCATCTACTCCAATCCCCCTGCAACCCTTGTATCTGAAACTTTCTTCACAGTACTTTCACAATCTATGGGCTTGACTTATTTTTAAAACAGTAGTGCATGTGCCTTGGGCCACAGCACTCATGAGATTTACTTTCCCTTTCACAATCTCCACAGGCAAGTTGGATTGCACATGTTAATCAAACATCAAAATATTTCTGTTCAATTTTGAAAGAGTTTTAAAGTGACTCCTAGGATTTACCTTAAGAGCACAGAAGATGCAGGAATCACCCATGCACTTGTGTGTTGTGATTTGCCGGAAACTGCGGCGAAAAATGTCCAGGTGCCAGAGAACCTGAAACAAAGAAAAGGGGCACGCACAACTTTATGAATGCATGAAGCAACACTGCATGAAGCTGCAATTAAAACTGCACATGGTACATAACCTCAGAAGTACAGCAACACTAGTGAACATCACTTACAAAACAGGACACCTTTTATTCAACTACGAGTTGATGTTTTTCTCTTTCCTCCTCAACTGTAGCGTTCACGCACATTAATTTACAGCACAACGTCTCTCTGGTTTTCTTGCCACACGCTTTGGGATTTAAAAACCTCACTTCTCTTTCCTTATGGCAGTGCCAGCTTAAACAGCACGCGCCCTGAATACACCCCTGTGCTGGCACTACAGCCAGAAGCTGTGCAGCCGACCGTGAGGCTGGGCAAACCTGCTAAGGACACCCCAAACGCGGCGGCCAAAACTCACCCATCCTCCCACACTCCACCTTCATATATTCAGAAAACCCAAACCCTGGATAAACGGAGCACCAAACAGCATATACATTAGCAAGTTCTAAGAAGTCAAAATGAGAAATTATTAAAAGCTGTTGAGTCAGACATTATCACTGCTAAGTGTATTCACACGCCACGAACACTGGTGGACTTCTAACCTTAACTGGTGTGGGCAATTACACTTGTCTCTCGGGACCGGTATGCTGGTAAAACCTGGTACATGACCAGGTACAGTCACAGCATGTAAAAGCAAGCTGGACTTTTAATATTCTGCTAGCAACAGTGACAGGCAACTTTGTCATAAGAGCAACAAGTTTTACTGCTAAGTTTTACCCCTATATTTACGCAATCTTGGGCAGTAAAATCAGTAACTGATTCCAGAGGTGTTTCACAGTCAGCTTTTTATATATATAGGCTCAGTCAGTGCAGGGTATTTCAGCTTCAACTAACAATACAGGGACTTTCTTAAGAGCCTCAAAACCATCAGCTTTCCAGGAGGCAGAAGCCTGCACTGAAAGCAGCCCTGACCTAAATCATGTCCTGCCAGTTTCCGGACAGAGCACCAAGGCCCAAGCTGGCATCTGACCGGCTAAATGCTTCATTAGCATAAACAGAGGAACACAACTTATTTCTGATTCATTTGTCCAGAGCAACTGGCTAGAAAAATTACAGCGCTCTGAAAAGACCTGTGCTTGTTTCAACAAGAGTTTCCAACTGGAACAATTAGATAACTAAATCACAGCGTGCTCTGAAAAGACCACATCTTCAAAAAACAGGTTTATTGGATCTCTAAGGTTTCTGGAAACTTCAGAATTGTCATAGTCATGCTTATGTCTCTCTATGCTTAACAGCCTGGAGGGCAACGTAAGTCTTGAAACCATCTGATTACACATAACACTCCTGAAGAACTAACACACACTTAACAAAAGGACAAACAAGTAACACATTTAGGAACAAGTCCAATTTCTCAGTGTAACGGCGTTTGGAATTTATCTTCAGTGTTTATAGAAACACTGAAAAAGTAAGGAGTAGCATTCAAAAGCCTTTCAGACTAACACTGAATGTTAAAAAAAATATATAATTCTGGGTTTTTGAATCTTATACTCAACGAAATTATTACCAACTTTATAGATTCAGCCTTGACTGTAAATGTATATATTTGCTATCCTAGCTCTCTTGAGCTTTAGAAGAAAACTCTTTATGCAGAAGGCTAAAGGTCAAGTCACACACTTTTACCTTCACGTAAAGCATGCAGTTGGTGTCAGGCTCACTCTTAGTTCTGACCTAGGTTCAGCAGACCTGGTATTAAGGAGGCAGCTGGTGATTATATCTTAGAACTTAGCAGAATTGATTAATGAAGTGCATCCCTGGAAATTTTACTTTCACAGCAAGTACTTTTTGTATCTAATCCTGTATTTCATGGCCTTTTAAACCTATTGAGGGTCATTAATGTTTCCATTTGTATTATTTGCATCAGGGTGGTGGTATCTTGAGGCCTGAAGTTAGTAAAGACCCTAACTGCATCCATGGAAAACAGAACCCACAGTGACAGTCTGTGCTACACAGGCAAGTCATATGAAGGGACTGAAACTGAGGTGGAGAAAAGGTTTTAACCCCACAGCCAGGAGGACTGAATCTGAAATGTCAGACGTTCAAAACTTCAAAAATGCTGACAATGCCACTACAGCAACAAGCAGTTTTTTGTTCTGTGCTCTTACCTGCAGCGCACTATTCAGGAAGCAACTGTTTTGTCCTGGTTCATTGCTGAGACCTTTGCTGGGTGCTATTGAGGTTGTATTTCGTGGAGTAAACATGCCCTGCACATTCCCCCGACCCACAGAAAAGTAATTTCTTTTCCAAGACATCTTCCAGTTTCAGCTGTAGAACACGCAGGTTTGGGCTGGCAGTGTATCTGACTTGATCAGACCCTTTCTGTCTTTCACCAAAATTCAGAACTGGAACGGCGTTGGATCTTCTTTAAATTACAGTTCAAACAGAATCTATCCTTTCATCAAGACACGAGCAGTTTGCTGCTTTCAAATCCAGCACAGGAATCTAGTCTTCATGTTATACTTATATATGCAGAAACCTCTTTTAAAAGCAGTCACACACAATGTCTGCAAAGGGGAGGAATCCATGATCGTGGAAGTTCATCTGTTACGCTGCAAGTTCTTCCTTTTCCAAGCAGCCAGTTACTTCACTGGAAAAATGGCAAATCAAGATTGTCCCGCAAATGAGAAGAGACAGACAGCAACCCAAAGCCCTCAGCTTCTCTAATCCTTTTTATAATCCTCCTGCAGAAGATAGGAAAAATCCAATTAGAAAGAGAGTAGAGAAACCAAAAGCAAAATAAAGCCTTGCACGGTCGATTCCAGTTACGTCCATCTTGGGTGATGAGAGAGACATTATCCTCACAGGGGAAAAAGAAGCAACTCCAGACCTTGAGAGTGCAGAGTTGTAAAGGAGCTGAAAGTCTCCAATACAGGTCTTCTAATTCTGCATGCAACCTTTGGAAGTTTCTTCTCCTGATCCTCCTTTTGCAATCAGAATGCCCAGCTGTGCCAGAAAGCTTGAGAGAGAAAAATAATCAGAGGCTTGCATCATTTAATTACGCTCTTGGTCTTGTGGTGTTCTGCCAAGACCAGCATTGCCTCACCTCCCACAATACACTGAATCTTCTGAGACAAAGCAAAAAATAGAAACTTTTCTCCATCCAAAAAATAAAATAGCACAGAAAAAAACCAGAATTTTGAGAAAAGGATATGAGGAGCAAGAAGTCTAGAGTATGTTGGAAGGGTTAAGAAGGAAGTTAGACTAAAAAAACCAAAACACAACATTCATGCGAAATCAGTGGCAATTTTCATACATAAGCTTTACGATGCTCTAGTGTTGCATCTCTTTAAGATCTCTTGATCACTCAGTCATACAAGGATTTGTGCTTCTGCAAATACCTATTAGCACACTGTAGCCCCTACGACTCAGATTTTGCACTGAACTTTGATGACTGAGAAGACAGACACAAGGTTCTCCCGACTCAACAGCGCACAGCATTCTCCACAACACTTTCCAAATTTTTTCAATCAGAAATTATGTTTCTGTCTACAGAACGTTACTTCATCTAGGTATGAGGGATATACAGTGTCTTTCAAAAGCCACTGATGCTTCTGAAGAAGCCAGAACAACCCTCCAAGAGAAACTGCTCTTACCACGACAAGCTTACCTCTTTCTTCACCTCACAGCAAATGTATAAAAGAACTTGATTCAAGAATTCCTAGAGACAGGGCCTGCAAGATTCATGATAAAACACCTTTGAAAGCTCTTGCAGGTGTAGCCTGCTTGTATTTTACAATTACACACTATTTTTCAGACGCATTCCCAATGACATTCAGAAATACCCCATACACATATCAGCTACATGCACCTATGATGGCTGGCGTAAGTAAGAAGACTACTGCAAAGCAGCATAAAGGCACTACAAAAAGATTTGCAGAGATTCTGTGCATAAACAGCAAAAACTAACTAATATTTCCTCACAAAGACATCCTGGCTATTTGTGAAGGCATGCCTCTTGCCTTCTACTCAACTACAAATTCATTTGTCGAAACAAAGAAAACACTTCCCTCAACATCGGCGAAATGTGTTACTGCAGCCTAACCTGCTCCCCTTCTAGAAACACTTTGCGCTTCTATCAAACTCATTCTCCAATCACCAGTGAGGTCTCAGCAGGCAGGCAAATTTCTGCATGCATACAAATGTTCCTCTTGGTCGCCACTCTGCCATGCAAAATTTTCAGATGGGCTTGCAAGTCTGCAGACACAGACCATCACCATGCCTGTCGCACAGCATTCCTGAGCAGTGAATGTATACAGGATTCATTTCAAAGCAATTTCAGCCTCAGCCCTCTTTCTTTGCTCAATCCCTTAATGACCCATGAGCCAACCATGCTGTGTGAGCTAGTTCAGTGTCAAGCAATAATTTAAGGATCTCTGTAAACCAACACCATTTGTAATGGGTGCAGTGCTAAGCTTGTGCCACAGAGAAGGAGCAAAACGTAGTGTGGAACAAGCTGAGGCAAGCAGGGTCCGTACTCACTGACACAAATCCCCAAGCCCAGCACTCTGCTTTCTCCTTTCCACAGCCATCTGCAAAAAGATGGAAAATACAACCCAAAACACAGCCAAGACACACAGTTGTGAGCAGCACTCAGTGGACTTCAAACCAAGATGCTGCTTTCAAAAGGGGCTATACAACCTTAAATACTTTTTGAGTCAGGTTGTCTCAGTTATGACTGAGCTAATACATTTGTTTCTATTGATTTTAATTGTCTTGGAACCAGAATCAGATTAGATATTTTGCAGCTCAGCTGCCACTGCAGGAAGGCCACTGCAAGCTGGCCATTTGCTCTCTCAGTAGCTGTACAAACGTAACACCTGCACGGCACTTGCACAGGCTCCGAACTCTGACAGCGCGTTTGTGCGATAGCCCACAGCAGCAAACCCAGTTTGTTCACCGGGGTATATGGCCTCTGCACAGCTACGAACAAGCACAAAACACTTCAGCTGGTAAATGCCCAGTTATGACAAAACTAGGTCTTTAGAGATAAAGGGCACATTCAACACTTGACCAACATCTAAAAACTTACCAATGTGACATAATAGCTACACAAGGGAATCCTAATGCATCTGAAATATATGTAAACCACTATTTATTTACAGACCCACTTAACCTCTGCACTACCATAAAGCATAACAAAAAAGCAGGAAAACAGTAAATTTGTAAAAGCCAACCATCATTATTATAATACTTAATACTTCTCCTAGATACTGTGGTGGCCTGTAAGCAGTCCCAGTCACTGAACTAAAAAAAAAAACAAACCCCAAGAATCCAACATTTACTTTCTGAAGTGAAACCATGACAACATTTTGATGAGATATGCCACAAACTGCAGAGAATCACATGGTTAAGTGAGAAGAAAACACTTCTATTATTATTTCTGATTCAAGTTTTTCATTAAGACTGTTCTACTATTACAACGACACAACAGCCGACAGCTTTTTAGCAGTAAAAGGGAAAACCTTTACAATCAAACTGCCAGTGGATTTTCCCAGCCTTCTGTAGGTAACATCTTTTCACGCTAGATGACAAAATCTGCAGCTCCATACAACTCCTGTATTAAGAAAATAACCCAAAAAAACCCACCTCAACCAAAATCTAATGCACAAATCCAAACACCATCAAAAAACCTGACCAAACCACTCCCAGACTTCAGATGACAGATTCAAAGTATGTGTCCTGGTGACATCCTGACATGAGACCAGAAAACTGAGTCTAAAGTAAAAGCAAAAGATATACCAGACCTGAAAAAACACTTCTTACAGAGAAGAGACCAAATTCTCACTGCTGGAAATTGTATTAATACAGAAACATGACCAAGCCAGGAGGAGTGCCAGATGCAAAAGCACAAAATCTGCTCAATTCATTACTCAAAACATTATCATGGAAAAACAGTGAAGTGATGCAGAAAGCCTAAAAAAACTTTCAAGGTACTTGAGTTTTGTTTATCATATTAAGAACATTACTCACTGGATTAAACCACAAATTAATTCAACTAAAATGGTTCTAAAAGTTAACTGTATCGCAGAAAAGTTGCACAGTCTTAAAATAATGTTGTACAAATGTTATAACGAAGTGCAAATAATATATTAAAATAATGTGTGTGTGTGTATATATACATATATGAAGAGTTTATTATTTAAAATAAACTAAAATCACACATTCTAGATCTTCCCTATTTGACAACAGCTTTCTTCAAGGAGGACAGAGGGCTCACACGTGCAGAGACAGGCTCAACAGCCAAGAGAAGAGCTTGGGGCACCACCTCCATCATACCTCTGGCAACTCAACTGCAGAGAAAAGCTTCTCACCCAAAGAAACCCACTACAAGGCACGTAAGAGAAGAGTTCAAGTCCCCGGCCCTGTCCCTTCTCATCTTTGCTTGCTATATCAATCACATCGACACATAACTCCTGTTAGAGTCTTTGTGGTCTGGGGAGGGTTCCACTATCACTGCTCATTTGAAGGGGAAAAAATATTACAACACTACTCTCTTACTGCAGCCTCACTTTAGGCTTTTGTTTGATGAACCATTCCAAGCACAAGGCTGAGTTAAAACTCGTGGAGGAAAGAACACGCTTCCATTTAGCACTAGGTATGGCTGAAACCACTAATCAGGAATTTATCACACTTAAGTAAGAGAAGTCCAGAATTTATTACTTCTGTTTCTGAAGAAATTTACACAATACAGAATAAAGTAAGCACTTTGATGTGTAAATATGTCTGTTTTTAAGAATGAGACCCCCACGCCACGATCCTACCACCTTTCCCAGCAGCAGGGAGAGATTTCTAGCATGGAAAGCAAATTGTACTTTCCCCTGCCACAATTCTGAAAGCCTAAATGCAGGAGGAAATGGCTTTCAAATCTCTTATTGAAATGTTTTTCATACGAAGAGAGAAAGTGAGAAAAAGAGCAACAAAGAAACAAAGAAAAAAAACTGTTTGAGGCAATGGATTTTGGTGAAAGTTTTCACTCAGAAGGGTCTTGGCAGGTGGTGAAGAAGTAACGGAACGGTCCTCTCGACTGATCCCACGGCTGTTCTCAGCTAAAGGGGAAAAGTTTTAACAACCAGAGGCTTGAGAACATACTTTTTCCATGTAGCTGAAATGATTAAAGTGTATTCTGA
Organism: Rhinopomastus cyanomelas; assembly: GCA_013400115.1. Lineage (NCBI taxonomy): Eukaryota > Metazoa > Chordata > Aves > Bucerotiformes > Rhinopomastidae > Rhinopomastus > Rhinopomastus cyanomelas. The sequence continues at coordinate 73,899 of VXBP01004237.1, forward strand.
TTTCTGCATGAATTATATTTAGTTGCAGAGCTACCAAGAAGTTAATTTACAGTTTAGACACAAGACGACAGTCAGCTTAGCACATCAGTCTAAACTGAATCTTGCAGGTGATGAAATAAAATAGCAGGACAGAAAAAGTTCCCATTACGAAATAACCATGGGTCTCCAATGAGGAAAAGAACAAACTAGGCAGTGATCTTGAAGTACACTGACAGAAGTCTAATGTTGAGCAACAAAAGAGGGGATTACTTCCTTCTCTTAAAGATGTCTCCTCTCTTTAAGATTCCTAGCTGGACAGGAATAGTGGACAGACTTCTTTGCACACCTAGATGACACAGCACAACTATAAAAGCTACAACTACAGAAGTCACAATTATTTCCATCCATCTCTATCTGCGAGTATTTTTTGGTAGCAAAACTGGGACAAAAAAGAATTCTGCTTTATACATCTGACTTCTCAATTGTAATTGCCATGCTGGGAGGAAAAGGCAAAAAAAAAGAGCCTGTGATGCTTTTACTGTCAAGCTTTTGCCAGTCCTGCTCTTAAAGAAACAACTGAATTACCTGGCTCTGTGCTACTTGTGCTTCTCTTGCTACGGACAGCATTGCTGATGCCCGTTGTGCTACTGCATAATTTCTAGTCTGTAAAGTGTTGTAATGTTATGGCAAAGCCATGACTATCACAGACTTTAGGCTAACTTGCCAGAACCATGTTAGAAAACACACTCAGAATTTGAGGAAGGTTGTGCTAAATGGTTTTTCAGACACCAGGGAAATGCTTCCGCTTAACTGATGCTACAGTCATTATCCAAGCAGCAGGCTAGAAGTTTGTAGGAAAGACCATTAAAATTTATCATGTAGTGAAGATTAAGAACAAAAGTTTCCCCAAATCCACACATCTACTTGATTAGAAAGTAAGTGTATAGCAAATTTGTGACAAACACTACAGGTCTTCTGGAAGAGAAAAAGGCCATTTCTGAAAAGACCACATCAACATCACGGAAGTGTTAAAGTGAATGGACTACAGAGAACACTGAGTAAACTGGGATAACACACGTTTCACTAGAACTGCAGTAATTTTGGTCCCTACCACTCCATTTGACCTCCTTAATGTCTACAAATATTTGAGGGGTGGGTGTCAGGAGGATGGAACCGGGCTCTTCTCAGTGTCATCTAGTGATAGGACATGGGGCAGCGGTTGTAAGCTGGAACACAGGAGGTTCCACATCAACCTGAGAAGGAACTTCTTCACGGTGAGGGTGACGGAGCACTGGAACAGGCTGCCCAGGGGGGTTGTGGAGTCTCCCTCACTGGAGATATTCAAGACCCAACTGGACGGGTTCCTGTGTGACTTGGTTTAGGTGATCCTGCTGTTGCAGGCGGATTGGACGAGATGATCTTTCGAGGTCCCTTCCTATCCGTAATGATTCTATGATTCTATGATTTGTAAAGCCTATCAATCACTAGAAGAAGTTGTAATGGAGGATACTGATGGGCCAAATTGCATCCAGGGAATACAGCTTCCTGAAAAGAAAATGTTGGCATTTCCAAACTAGAGGACAACTTAACTGCTTCCACAGTGACTGGAGGGAGAAAACTGAAAATGTTTTTAATAAAGTAAGAACACGTTCTTTTACCAACCTCATTTTCCCCTCTACTTTGCCCTGGTTAGACCACATCTGGAAGATTGTGGGTCCCTCAGTTCAAGAAGGATATGGAGCTGCTGAAGGGAGTCCAGAATAGAGCAACGAGGATGATGAAGGAAGTGGAGCACCTCCCTTATCAGGAGAGGCTGAGGGAGTTGGGTCAATTTAGCTTGGAAAACAGGAGACTGAAGGGTGACCTCATTAATGTCTATAAATATGTGAAGGGTGGGTGTCAGGAGGACGGAGCCAGGCTCTTCTCAGTGTCATCTGGTGCTAGGACAAGGGGCAATGGGTGTAAGCTGGAAGATAGGAGGTTCCATGTAAATATCAGAAGGAATTTCTTCCCAGTGAGGGTGACAGAGCATTGGAACAGGCTGCCTAGGGGAATTGATGGGAGTCTCCCTCTCTGGAAACATTTAAAAAACCCACCTGGGTATGTTCCTGTGTGACTTGGTGAAGGTGATCCTGCTGTGGCAGGGGGACTGGACTAGATGATCTTTTGAGGTCCCTTTCAATCCCTAATTTTCTGTGATCTTAAACCAACAAAAAACAGAACCAAGCCTGCTAACTGCTCAGATGAACAAGGGGTATGGAGAGACCATGTTCTGCACAAGCACTGCAAAGTGAGATTCTACAAGCTGCTGGACTCAAGTACAACTTTATACTGCATGAAGATACTGTTTACAGCAAGCAGTTCTCCAACTTCTTCATCCAAAGTGCTTGTAGGGTTTATAAAACCACAGTGGACTGTATCTTAAAACAGCGCAATGAAATCTTGTGAACACTTACCTAATCTGAATCATTTGATTTTAAGTCTGACAGTCAGACAAATCTATTTAAAGTGCATCTCTCACAGTAAAAAAGCAGCAGAAAGCTGCTGGCTTTGAGCAGCAGAAGATTCGGGGATAGTGGAGGGCTGGAAACTTACCTGCTCCAGCTTGAGGCAAACCTCCCTGCTTCTTCCCAGCTGCTTGCAGGTGCTTCTCCAGGGTTACAAAAAAGGACATCAGCTGATGTCTTCTGTGCAAACCTACAACCACAGAGTCTTATTCAAAGCAGTGGAAAACTGGCACTTATTCCACAGAGCTAGAGAGACAGTAGGGTAGGTATACCCTAACTTCAAAAAGCAGTTAGGAGGAGTCCAAGTATCCAGACTGCTGTCAAATAATCAGAAAAACTAGTAAAATTTATCCAGTAGTCTCTAACACAAGGTAGCAACCATTCAAAGTAAAATAACAATAAAAAAACTAGTTACAAAAAGCCAAAACACACCAATTGGTATCTAAAGATAGCACTAGCATCTTTTTCTGATGGAAAATAACTTGACCTGCAACCTGATCTAGACTTTTCTGGAGAAAAGCATTTCTTCTTAGGAACTGCCATTTAGACAAGCACAATGTGGTACAATCAAGTAATAAAGGGCTTCTGTTCTAAGATAAACAATGAGAGATGAGGTCACAATCAGAGACCCGAAGGCGAAGCGATTTACTTTTTGTGGAGCTAATTGTCAAAACACACTTCACACTCCAGATAAAACTTTAGCTGGTATCAAAACCATGGTATTAATAACCACTGATGTCACACGTCACGGTACTGTCAGCACATGCATTTGCTGCGGAGGTTACAAGGAACACAGGCTGATGAGCCCACAGCAATGTGTCCTACTTCCCAAAGCCTTTGGAAGCGGCTGCCCCCCTTTTTGTTGAACAGAACAAAGGATCTGTTACCTCAACAACTTTTTTTCTGACAGTACAAGACAGAAGAAGTACACAAAAAAATTAAGAACATTTGTCCAGCTGTAAGTAAATACAAACCATTTCAAACAATCGGCACTCCCTTCAGCTCTCCCTTCCACAGTTGTCCACCTCTCCAACTGCTGCTATACATGATAATACAGGCTGCATCTTAACACATCTAGATTTCTGAAGGGGTTATCCCAAATCTGAGTTTTCATGTAAAAGTGAAGCAAAGTTTATTCTCACAAGCCTGCATTTTAAAAATGCCCTACCAACCCCAGGGCTTGGTTCTGGACATTTCACAAGGAGGAGTGGTGGGGTGAAAGCAGCTTTTCACCCCACTCTATATGGAACTTGAGTCACAGAAGCATAATAGTTTGAGTTGTAAGGGACCTTAAAGATCATCTAGTTCCAACCTCACCTAAACCAGGTTGCTCAAAGTGCCATATGACCTTGTCTTGACTACATCCAGTGATGGAGCATTCACAACGTCCTTGAGCAACCTGTTCCAGTGTCTCATCAGCCTCACAGAAAAGATCTTCCTGCCCGTATCTAATCTAAATCTATCCTCTGAGTTTAAAGCCATTACCCCATATCCCATCACTAGCAGCCTTTGTACAAAGTCCCTTTCTCAGCTTTCTTGTAGGCCTATTTCAGATACTGGAAGGCTGCACTAAGGTATCACAGTATCACAGTATTATCAAGGTCAGAAGAGATCTCATAGATCATCAAGTCCAACCTGTCACCACAGAGCTCAAGGCTAGACCACGGCACCAAGTGCCACGTCCAATCCTGCCTTGAACAGCTCCAGAGTTGGCGACTCCACCACCTCCCTGGGCAGGCCATTCCAGTGGCCAATCACTCTCTCGGTGAAGAACTTTCTCCTCACCTCAAGTCTAAATTTCCCCTGGCGCAGCTTGAGGCTGTGTCCTCTTGATCTGGTGCTGGCTGCCTGAGAGAAGAGAGCAACCTCCTCCTGGCCACAACCACCCCTCAGGTAGTTGTAGACAGCAATAAGGTCTCCCCTGAGCCTCCTCTTCTCAAGGCTAAACAATCCCAGCTCCCTCAGCCTCTCCTCATAGGGCTTGTGCTCAAGGCCCCTCACCAGCCTCGTTGCCCTTCTCTGGACACGCTCAAGCACCTCAATGTCCTTCCTAAACTGAGGGGCCCAGAACTGGACACAGTACTCAAGGTGCGGCCTAACCAGTGCAGAGTACAGGGGCAGAATGACCTCCCTGCTCCTGCTGGCCACACCATTCCTGATGCAGGCCAGGATGCCATTGGCCCTCTTGGCCACCTGGGCACACTGCTGGCTCATGTTCAGGCGGGTATCAATCAGCACCCCCAGGTCCCTTTCTGTTTGGCTGCTCTCCAGCCACTCCGACCCCAGCCTGTAGCTCTGCATGGGATTGTTGTGGCCAAAGTGCAGCACCCGGCACTTGGACTTATTGAACGCCATCCCGTTGGACTCTGCCCATCTGTCCAGGCGGTCAAGGTCCCGCTGCAGAGCCCTTCTGCCCTCCAACTCAGACACATCTGCCCCCAGCTTTGTATCATCTGCAAACTTGCTGATGACTGACTCAATGCCCTCATCCAGATCATCTATGAAAATGTTAAAGAGGATGGGGCCCAGCACTGATCCCTGAGGGACACCACTAGTGACCGGCCGCCAGCTGGATGTGGCACCATTCACCACCACTCTCTGGGCTCGGCCCTCCAGCCAGTTCCTAACCCAGCACAGAGTGTTGCCATCCAAACCATGGGCTGACAGCTTAGCCAGCAGTTTGCTGTGGGGGACAGTGTCAAAGGCCTTGCTGAAGTCCAGATAGACCACATCCACAGGCCTCCCCACATCCACCAAGCGGGTCACCTGATCATAGAAGGAGAGCAGGTTGGAGAGGCAGGATCTGCCCTTCCTGAACCCATGTTGGCTGGACCTGAGCCTTTGGCCATCCCTCAGGTGTGCAGTTACTGCCCCCGAGATAACCTGCTCCATCAGTTTCCCTGGCACTGAGGTCAGGCTGACAGGCCTGTAGTTCCCAGGATCCTCCACCCGACCCTTCTTGTGGATGGGGATCACGTTGGCCAGTTTCCAGGTGTCTCCATAGCCTTCTTTTCTCAAGGCTAGACAACCCCAACATCCTCAGCCTGTCCTCACAGGCCTTTGATCATCTTCGTGGCCCTTTCTCTGGACTTGCTCCAATAGCTCCAGAAACGTGATGGGGGCTCCAGAGCTGGAGAACTTGTGGAGTTTGGACATATGGAGAAAACTCAGCAGCTCAGAAGTAGTTAAACATCACCAATCAATCATACATAATGCAGAAAATCAAAACAAATAGGGACAAGGACAAATGTTAAACGTAGGATGAGATGAAAGGTTCTGGTTTGATTCTAGCAAATGCTGAGCCAGCCTCCTGCTATCCATTATTCCCTTTCCACATCTTCATCTAATCTTAGCAAAGGGAATCTTCAAAGATAAATCCAGTATTTTAATCAATCTCCAACCATAAACAAACTTCTTCAATACGAAGTTTTATATTTTACACCCACCAGCTAGGGCAACAAGATTTCATGGACACTTTTTCTGTGGCACCTTATTCACCAGCAAATAATCTCAGCTCTATTCCAAAAACAGCACTGACCCAAGAAAACACAAGAGTTTTCTGCTTTAACTTGCAAATTGCAGTTCAACAATGACTGGAGTGTTTCTGAAAGCATTCAGAAGTAATCTGAAGCATTCAGCAACATAAGGCTTAAAGACTGACAACTTTTTAAGTCCTAAAAATCCTGCTGCCATTCTTTTCCTGACCTTGCAGTCTTTCATTGGTGGACAGAAAAATTCTTCCTCTTCTGTAACAGCTACCTTGTTATAACTATGAGTTCTGCTGTCAATCTTCACACCCCTTTCCCTCCTTAAAACAGAAGGCGGTAGCAATCCAGTCCAAGACCATGTCATTCAATCACAGCACCACAATTCTCCCAGTTTCATTACAGCTTATTTCATTGTACCTTGACTGCAGACACATCTGAAACAAATGCACGTGCTAACACCCCCCCCCCCCAACAAAAAGCACTGGTTAGTGAAAACCTCCACAGAGGGTGAACAGACTCGCCTCCTACCTCCCTCACGATCAACAGTTGGGGACAGGCAATACATCTGATAGTACCATAAAAGCATTTAGTCCCTCCCTCTTTTCTCTTAGCTGCAGATAATAATTACAGCTGATTCTCAAATACTAACACCAAACAACTCCGTGTGTGGTGTGTTTTATCCATACCCACCACTTCCACGTATGAGCCATTTGACTTATACCACTCCCATTCCTACCAGACCAACAACATACCCAGGAGCAGAACTAAAGCAGTAAAGGGGAACTCACTCAAACGAAGCACAGATAGAGTAAAGAAATAGCGAGCAGCAATTTAAGGTGCCTGTGCTGGATGCCACTATTACAATGCTTACATAATTTTTTCCCCTGTCTTGTTAAAACTGAAAAGCAGAAGGCTTGCTGCTGCATTGCAGAACATTACATAGATGAGTATTTCTACATAAAAATATAAACCATGCACTGTGCTGATAATTCCTCTTTTTTTAAGCAGTCATCTGTGCTATACAGCTATAAATAACCCTTTGGCCAAATCACGAGTGTGCACACACATGCATAAGCACTTTAAATAATCTCAACTTGGGGTTTAGATCATTGCTATTTAGTTTTAGAGGAACAAGTATAACTACCAAGAACAGGGGAATTCATGTTGGCTTCATTTGGCTTTATATAGAGAAGCCCCCTCCCGCAAAACCCACTGAGGACTTCAGGACTTGAGCAGAAAAAACACTTGTGAACATCACAAGAAAAAGTTTACTGGAAGTGTCCTGTATGCAACACCCATTAGTAGTGTACAGGAAGAGTAAATAGGTTGAGGAAGAGCCCGTGATACCCTGCTCTTCAACAACCACCTGGAACAGAAAAGGAGAGGATGTCTTCTATACAGCTAGGAGACAAGGAAAAGAAAACATCTGATTGATGCATTTAGAGAAATTATGGAGAGACACTCCGTACAAGCTTATGAGGGTCTGTTGTTGGGTTGGTACTTTTTTCCTTCTCACAGAATCGCAGAACATTAGGGATTGGAAGGGACCTCAAAAGATCATCTAGTCCAATCCCCCTGCCAGAGCAGGAAACCCTAGATCAAGTCGCACTACTAGGAAGCACATAAATATGACCAAAACTCAAAACTACATCCCATTTGACTCCCACTAGCAAATGCAGGACTTGTAATGCTTTTCCTGTGGCTCCTGTACCCCAAAACCAGATCTAGCCAACTGAGCCATTGCTGGCTGAGACAAAAGCCATGGACATACTGTGCCTCTTCTCAGTTGCAGCCCCAATCCATCAGACCATGTCATAAAGTTGGTGGCCATTTTTGTTTTAAAGAGGGTAATGACAACTGAACACACAATAGTTTTGAAGTCATAACTAAACATCAAACACAGGCAAGGTCACCTAGTGATTCCTGCAAACACTGGAAAGGAGCCCTTGTGTAACAGGATGAGCAGCTAACTGTTACCCAAAATTTTACTTTCATCCAGAAGCTACTTATAAATAGACAATTTTCTCTGTTTAAATTCTTCTGATGTAAGACATTCTGAAAGACCTACAATAATAAATCTTCAGGAAGATTAAAAACCCTGCTACCTTTTCATCAAGCAGTAGCAAAAAAAGCCTTCAAATCCACTCCAATCTAGTTCACTGTGTGCAACTTGGAATAGATGGCTAAAACAGGCAAAAGGTATTTTCTTGGATTTCTCTGTATGGTGTATTTGTCAGAAATACATTTCAGAAACTAAAACACTAAAACATATACACTGATGGAAGCAGATTGTAGCCTACATGAACATGTTTTCTGAAATACAGATCCTTTTGTTTTATTTTAGTACTAGAGTGAAGCCCTAACATTTGCACATGAACTTCAGCAAAACTCTGGCCTCTTTGAAGTCAAAGTCTGAATTATCTAAGCTATGATTCAAAAAAAAACCTGTTCACATTCAGTCTTACCAGTCTACCACAACAAACTACTTCCATACTGATTTAAAAAAGGTATACAACTCTTTCCTTGAAGCTTTTAATATCCTAACATCTTGGGATATGCTGGAAAAAAGGTGCTGTTCATTCTGTAAGACACAGAAACAATGACACGGTTCTTTGCATCAAAAACAGCCTTATGAAGCTGATGCTATTGTTTTAATTCTAAAAGGTTACTTCATCTTCACCAGGAAGGTAGCGTGAAAGTGCCAAATGCAAAAGGCATTATTTTGTGTCCTGCTGACGCCTGAAGAGATCCACACAGCACGAAAGAGACTCTTGCTAAGCACAAACAGGCTCTGTCCTAAAGGGTGACAGAAGCAGAAGCCGCGCAGACGCAATAGAATACAAGCTGAACAGACCAGTTGCGTGTTGGGTTAAGAAAGAGAAGAATGAAGTCAACAGCTTTGGTTTATTTTTTCTCTGCCTGGCAATGAAATGACACTACTGAATGGCACCAGAAGCTCCCTACAATGAAATGACAATGCTGAGTGGCACCAAATCCCAACAAAACAGGAAGTGCTAGAGAGGGGTATATGCCACAAAAGGAGCCTTTCCACATTATTTGCAAATAAGACCACGAAGAGGCAGTTGACAGGAGTTACTCTTGTTGCAAATGGAAGAAGCCTGTTATACATGCAATTAAAATATAAATCTGTGTGTGCCTAGGGAAGTTATAACCATTCAATCAATTAATACACACAGAGAGGAAAACATTTTTAATACAGCCTTCTGTTGTTCTTTAAAACAGAACAAAAAGCAAGTTTGAAGCTAAGTACACACGGCCCTATACACAAAAAATACAAGATGAGGCCTGACACCACAAAATACTGAACCAACAACAAACACGACAACCACCGAGTTCAAGAGTGAGTGAGTAGCTACAGAAAGCCAACACTGGACGATAGGATTTTAGCCTAGACTGTAAATAAATTCGTTTCTTTCAGCAGTACTTCAACTGCTTCAGCACTGCTCCGGCTCCATGCTCTACCAAAACGCAAGCAGTTGTTTCTGTTAGTCTCTCAAATCAGATCCTGCTCTGGTGACCGAAACTGTTTATGAAACTAAAGACAACATGTGTCTCCCAGAAACCACATACCCTTCCAACAGCAACTCCCAGGAGAGCTGCAAGGTTAAGCACAAAGGATTACACAGCTTTTGGTCTAGTCCAGGCTCACAACACATTAAAGCACAGCATCCTACACTGGCGTTACATTCTTTGAGCTCAACTCTTCTTATTTTTCCCCCTGTAGAGAGAAGTAGCCAACCTAAATTCACGTGTCTCATCTGCGTGCCTCAGGGACTGGGAGTATTGTGTCCAGTTGTGCGCTCCTCAGTACAAGAGGGATNATGCAACCAAGCAGCTGACCTGCAAAAATCTTACACTTCTGGTCAACTGGGAATGAAGTCACTCCCATCTGAAGCTAAACTGCTTTGAGCTCCAGCCAAAACGTGTGGTGTTAATTGCATTTTCTTAGCTAGACTAGAAGTTTTTCTGACTTTTTAGCATTCTCATTTCTGCCCAGTACCCCGGAGTTCTCCAATTCTAACATACTCTGGTGATCCTGACACTCATCGATTAGGACAGCAACATAAATCCTCTGGTGGAATCAAGTACCTGAGAAGTTAAGAGAAAGCTTGTGGAATTTCATACATATTAATACATCAGTTAAAAAAGTGAATCTGAAGAGACAACTGGAAAATGGATGAAATAATGTGACTGTGACATGTGACACACTATCCTTTGTAAGAAGTAATCTTGTCTTGCAGCTCACATTCATGACAACTCTCAGCAGAAACAGCA
>VXBP01004237.1:84713-102195 GCA_013400115.1 Rhinopomastus cyanomelas
GAGGAAAACATTTTTAATACAGCCTTCTGTTGTTCTTTAAAACAGAACAAAAAGCAAGTTTGAAGCTAAGTACACACGGCCCTATACACAAAAAATACAAGATGAGGCCTGACACCACAAAATACTGAACCAACAACAAACACGACAACCACCGAGTTCAAGAGTGAGTGAGTAGCTACAGAAAGCCAACATTGGACGATAGGATTTTAGCCTAGACTGTAAATAAATTAGTTTCTTTCAGCAGTACTTCAACTGCTTCAGCACTGCTCCGGCTCCATGCTCTACCAAAACGCAAGCGGTTGTTTCTGTTAGTCTCTCAAATCAGATCCTGCTCTGGTGACCGAAACTGTTTATGAAACTAAAGACAACATGTGTCTCCCAGAAACCACATACCCTTCCAACAGCAACTCCCAGGAGAGCTGCAAGGTTAAGCACAAAGGATTACACAGCTTTTGGTCTAGTCCAGGCTCACAACACATTAAAGCACAGCATCCTACACTGGTGTTACATTCTTTGAGCTCAACTCTTCTTATTTTTCCCCTGTAGAGCCAACCTAAATTCACGTGTCTCATCTGCGTGCCTCAAGGACCGGGGGGAGTGCACAGAGAAGTTGTGTTAAAAGGCCTCAGGCAAGAGTCAACAACAGCTCTGGGGGCTACTCTGATCCATCACATGCAGAAGCGGATGGGAAGTAATTGGGTCTCAGGATTATAATGTTTATGCACAGGGTTTGGGTTCTGGGTTTTTACTATGTGTGTGACAGTTTCAAAGTGTGGCCATGGAAATGCAGCACACTCGGAGAGGAGGGATACAGCCCCATCCTGCCCTGTTCGCCTCACAGAGGTACCTAGGGTGTTCGAAGGAGAGGGCTCCAGCTACTGCAGGGTATGGCTGGTCTTAGACATCACACAACATCTGTGATAGGCATTTGACTGGCTGGGAAGCGGAGACATAGCAGGCAACAGGAAAGTTGGACGCAAGCTTATTCCCATTTTGTTTTCTGAAACTTTTTGGAATATTCCATTTAAAAAAAACCCAAAACATCTAGTACTTACGTAAATAACTGTTAGCTTATTTGATAAGAAGCCCCTACAGTCTTTTGGGAGCTCACCACAGCAGATGCATTAAACCCACAGAGACACATGGCAATCCAAGTGGTCTCCAAAGTTCACTTCTTCTCAAAACTTGGGTCCAGATTACACAGCCACTCCCAAACCAACCCCACCCTGAGCTGGTCACAGGACAGATCCTTAACCTTTCAGCTGCACAGGGGAGTCACAAGGTAGACATTGCCCACACCTCCCAACTCATCTTGGTAGGACAAGACCTGCTGGTACAAGCTCCACTCTCCAAGTATTTTAAGGCTGTACAATGCAAGCTGTTTTCTCCAAAATGCCCTAGACAATGTGCTGGTGACACAAAAGGCTACTGACAGGGAGTAACTCTTCTTCTAAGAGGGGGTTTTAGAAAGTTTCACAACGTGGTACAGGAACCGATGTAGATCTAGAACACCACCAAGCCAACAGAAGGACAAAACCAAGCACTGTTCTGTTTAAGTCCTGTCCCTCAGAACAAGCAGCCTTCAAGGAATGATCACCTGACATCTGGGAAAACAACATCTGTAACAGCAACTCTTACCATGATAGGTTACCACACCATAATGATATTTCTCAGTCACCTCATTACATCACAATATACACTTTATTGAGAAATCAATCCTACAATTTACCTTCAATACTAGAATAAAGCAGATACACTTCATATCCATTGCTGAAATAGCATTACAGCTTTCTTACGCTCACGTGAGAAAGAAAAAAATAACATTCTATCCAGATTAACAATCTCTACATCCTTCCTCTGATCAATAACCAGTCCTGTTCAATCTATTCATTGATGACTTGGNAATGCTAAAAAAGCATTCTCATTTCTGCCCAGTACCCCTGAGTTCTCCAATTCTAACATACTCTGGTGATCCTGATACTCATCGATTAGGACAGCAACATAAATCCTCTGGTGGAATCAAGTACCTGAGAAGTTAAGAGAAAGCTTGTGGAATTTCATACATATTAATACATCAGTTAAAAAAGTGAATCTGAAGAGACAACTGGAAAATGGATGAAATAATGTGACTGTGACATGTGACACACTATCCTTTGTAAGAAGTAATCTTGTCTTGCAGCTCACATTCATGACAACTCTCAGCAGAAACAGCAACTGATTAACATCACTTTGCACTTGGTGGAGTAAAAAACTGTGTTAAGTTGCAAACCTTCCTACTAATGTATGTGTCGATCTCTCTTAATGTTGCTTATTGATTACTAGAAAAACTTCTTCTTGAACAAAAGTATGCAAATGTTTTCAGAATAAACAAAAATGATAGTATGAGCAACCTTTTCTCTAACACATTGTTTTGACCGTATCACACTACTCCCCCTTCCCGAAGCACACTGGTCTCCCTGGAATCACCTCTAGGAGCCCCTGGATCTAGCATAATACTGACTTTCCCATTTCTAAGTGTTTTATTAAATCCTGACCCAGAAGTTGATGGTGTCAGCCTTTACCAGCCACTTGTTACACTGCACAGCAAGGGTTTCCGTTTTCTCTTCCTCACAGAGGTGGAAACATACCAAAAAAACATCCACAAAACTCTCTGGTTGTCCTCCAAATGGCTTCTTTCCTGCCAAGCAAAGAGAAGCTCCACAGTGAGGCAGCAGGTGTGCCAAAACACATTGTTCGTCACAGCCATGACAGTCTGCTTCCTCGGCTCCTCTGGCTACGTGTCACGTTTCTTTAGCCTTACGCAGGAAACTCTCTAACCCAGAATGAGACTGTTTGGGTTTCTAAGACATCTAAAACTCCGACACTACTCCCGTGACCTATAGGTTTAACTCCACTGTAAATGGACAACTTCAGAAAACACAAACCCCTCTATGTCCACAGCAACACTTCCCTGACAAAGAAAAGCAAGAGGTTCCTTGAACTGCCAGTTAGGAAAAAAGTCCTAAAGCTTCTTACTCCCCACCCAGTACAATGGACTAGAAGAAGGACCTATCACCTCAGACACACAATGTATGAACAAGCAAACCCTGCACATCACAGCCCCTGCAGTAGGGACTAGAACACTCTCCTCTCCATTCCAGTGCTCTGACGTGGGCCGGTAACACCTTCCTTCTGTCCTTTGGCTCACAGGAGCCAATCCAGAGCACAACATCAGCACTTTCAGGGTGACTGGAGAAGAGGGATTTGATTTATTTCCTTCTGGCTCAGCAACCTGAACCAAGCCATCAAGAAGTTGTAGCTGGGAAAAGGACAGCAGAACTTCCACTTCCAGCTATGGATCAGCTGAGCCCTGCCTCTGCACACTACGATCAGTTCCTGAGGCAGCCTAAAACACCTGGGGATTACGAGGTAGTTATTCCTTAAAAAAAATGTATACTGCTTCAACAGGCAGAATGTTGATTATACTGAATGCTGAGCAGGGGAAACAACAACAGATATTATTTCCCTCTCTCAGGAACAAACTGAAGATCCAGATTTACAATTTCATGAAATTAAAACTTCTGCTCAATATACCAATGTATATAAATAGCTCATGGGGCTTTTTAAACAAATACGTACTTCAGCTAAACTGGAACAATTAAAAGTATGGAATAGCAGTGGCAAACTTTCAAAATTCACAGAATAATTAACTTCATTTTGGAAATGAGATACTCTACAGAAGGCAGATGATCAGGAAACTAGACAGCGCATATTCACCTTCATAAATCAAACACATAAAAAAACCAGAAAAGCTCTCTATATGTTGAAATGAGGTATTAAATACATAAAAGAATGGTAACACAGAATTCAACAAGAGGATTCTATGTGGGGATGCAAAGCCACATCTAAACCATCAAAAGAGCAGTCGTGAAAGCTGGTGACTGAGTAATAGTTACATCATAAAGTAACAGGGATGGGAAATGAACTGCCAATGTCCCTTCTACTTGTGACAAATATTAAAGCGAAAAGAGATTTTGATTGGCTTTAGCTTCAAATATTATATTATTAAATATGGATACTATTAGAAGCAGTGACAATGCTGTGGAGAAGAGGCAGCTTCTGGCTTACAAAGTGGCTTTCACACAGGTAGCAGAACATGAGTAAAACGTACAGATATGAAGCACCGTTAGACAGCGGCATAGTGACAAACTATTAACTAACTGAAGCGATACTCTTTCCTTGCGTCTTAGAAACAAATCCAGTCTCTATCGAAAAAGCAGTATTTTCTATCTTTCAGTACCACATAGACGAGAGATTTCTGTGAAAACCTGAATTCAGCCAAAAAACCAGTCGTCTCACAGAGGTGGTGACACTCAATTAAAACAACAGATTTAAAAGGACCTACCTTCAAAAGCCACTTTCTACTGCATGAACTCCACTTGTCTGTTACAACAAAAGCTGAAGTTCAGAGCAGCCTGGGAACATTCTTGGAGGACTCGGTACTCTGACTAATGCTTGCATGGAAAAATTACTTAAGGGAGGAGGAAAGAGCTAGAATAGTGTGGGAGGGGACAACCTGCTGTTTCAAACAATAGGAAACTGTTAAACAAAAACAAGGCCCCTCCTCAGCACAGGAAAGTCTCCTTTGAGAAGCGGTGCCCCTGCTGCCACCTACCAGGTGGGCAGCTCTGACAGCAGAGATAAGGGCAGGGGTCCAGCCCCATTCAGTCACAATTCCCTTGGGGTACAGTGCCAGGCAAGAGGGTGGAAGGTTTTCCAAACCCGTTAATAAAAGCAATGCTGGTGGGAGCAGAGGAGCAGGAGGAGGAGGAGGAGGAGGCAGGGCTGTGACTCCACTTAACAGCAGCAGTCTGTCTGTGCCAGGCCAGGCTCCCCTCAGTGCAACAAGCGATCTGGCCAGGCTTCTGAAAACTGTTTGGCTAAAACGTGAAGGATGTTTTCTCGTAGGAGGGACTGATAACCAGGAGTGTAGCCACGCAAACAATGCAAAGGACTCAAAGGATGGCTTCAGTTCTGATACCTTGGTTTGGAGCCCTGTGGTTGCAATACAAATTTAAAAGTGGTTTTTCAAAGAGAGATTATTGCAGGACAATTCCTGGAACCATCCCCTGTGGTTCAAAGCCAGTGATACTGATCAAGGGAAAAAGATGTTTGTTGAGAAAAACAGCTTCCTACCCTCCAAACCTCCCATAAGCTGAGTAGCAGCATTACTACATGATCATTCCCAGACTTTTACAGCTCCAGGAAACTGGTGCCATCCACATTCAGCATCAATTTGTTCTTCTAACGTGGTCATATTCATAGTGCAGACAGGGAGAGTTACTGCATATCCAAGGCCAAAACAACTTTAAACAAAACTTAGGTTATGCTACAAAAAGCAATGCACACCATTGTCTTTCTGTCCTAGCACAATGTAATGCTAACAAACAGACTGAAATACAGCAATGCTTTGGGCCCTACAAGGTATTGAAGATACTATCCCCACAGGGACCATTTACCTAACAGAAGCAAACAATGCAAAAAGGAAGCTGTTAGAATACAATCTAAATGGTCTGCCTTAAGAACAATCCAGTCTTGCAGGACAGATGGCACTGAGCCAAGTTTTAACTATATCTTTCCATAATGACAGAGTTTGGGCAAGACAAAAATAGGAGTTAGCATAGGAAAAGAAAAAAAATCCAGTGAAAGCAGCAGCGGGTGTTTTACCTCAGGACACTTCTACATAGTCTTTTAAAATTTAGATTTGTGTATGCAAATTTCAAACAGAGTCATTTTCTAAAGCATATTGATAGTGGTGTAATTGTGAACAAAAACTAGTACAATGTTCAGTAAACCATGCTGGGCTCAAAACCTACTCCACAGCTGTGTGTAGTTAAAACAGCATGTTAACTCTACTACACTCTCTCCTCAAACAGATTGTTTCAAAGAAGCCCAACCACTTAAAGCACAGTTGGCAACACCAACACAAACCTTTTCCAGCCAAAAGCAATATGCCAATCCTCATCTTTATCATATGGAAAGTATTTCTAAAAGTTTGCAAGACCACTTGTTCAAGTGCCTTGTCCAGGGCTCAATGACCTGAGGTTAGCAAGCACTCCTGCAAAGAAAACATCAGCCTCTACACTCTGTTCCTTCTCCTCAATCCAAAGGACAAAGCATTTGCCTTTCCTCCCCAGACACAGAGGCCACATAGATATTCCTGCAGCTCCACCGATTTCCTTGCTGAGGTGGTACGGGCAATGCTCAGAAGCACCTAAAGCAGTAATATTGAAATTTATTTAGCACTGATGTTTAAAGCATTACATCATCACACCTAAAATACAAAGTTTCGGAAATCCCACAGTGGCATAGAACCGGCAAAAACTAAAATAAACACTTCTGCATCAGACAGAAAACAAGATTCACTCCTTGCTGCTCATAGTCAAACAGTTCAAACAGAAGCAAGGGGACATGGCGCCCGCCAAAGCACAACAGCACTGTTGCTCTTACAAAAGAGAGCTTTGCCAAACCCACCAGCTAAGCATCTGACTCACTGCCACCAAACCAAGAAAGAATTCAGAGCAATGACCACATTTCTGCCCAGAAGAGGAAGAAAGAAGAAAAAGGAGCGTTTCCACTCTTCTAACATTTCACCTAAATTAGGCCAGCACTGCAACCCTCAAAGAGCTCTGGTCATGAACTACAGCCCCTAGGGTCCTAGGACCTGATAGCAATGCTGGCAATTACACAGCCATCCACATAGTTGCCTGAGACTGAAATGAAGCAGGAAAGCCAGGCAACATAAGGCAGCAGAAACAAGCCCATAATCTCTCCCTTTCCCTTTCTTGTTTTTCTGATTTGTTTCAGAGATCAGCAATCTGAGAAGCAAATTTATCTGCAGACAACCTATCTATTAGAAGCATGTATGCCTACAGCATACGTTCACGGTTGGTGAGATACAGTGAGATCATCTAAGAAAACGCCAAAAGCATAAGTTAAAAAAAATAACTGAATAAACAAAGAGGCAGCTGCAATAACTGTTCTTTCAGTACAATAAACAGGTTTCTTTCTCAATATTTGCAAAGTCATTATTTTAGCTTCCTTCTGCCATTGCAGATCATGTAGTATCCTATCCAGCAAAGGCATCCATGTTAGCCCTTCTGCCTTGAATTCACCCTTGAATAGTTTTTCACCACAGCACTCCTACTCACAGAGCTGCAAACGTCAACACATTTTGTTTGGTTTAAATGCCTGAAGTTTGTCTACATGGAGAAGTTTGTTAGGAATAAGTGCCGTTTGGTGAAGATGTAGTTTCTTAATTGCCTTTAACAAGAGACACTGGTTGCGGAAGTTCGTGCTCACCTTTCACAGATCACTCATTTCTGCTCTCACCCGATGTTGTTCTGCAAAAGGCAGCCTGCGTAGGACCCTGTTACCAATGACCTCATTAAAACAATCTAGTTTAAAAATAGCCAGAAAATAAAGTCATGAAGGATGCTGTTTTTATAATTTCAGTTATTCAGAATACCAAGCAGTCCAGTAGAAAGCAGTTTTAACTGAGAAAACACAGATCAGCAAACTACAAGTACAGGAACAGAGAAATAGTAGCTGTGGCACCTTTTATGACCTTTACCACCCAAGACAAGATACCACACAGATGCACCAATTCCTTGCCCAGGTAACTTAGTGTTTTGCAATACAGCTATGCCAGCCTGACAGCTGCTACCACAGTGATCTGTTCACCACCACATAACCCTTCTGCTCCCCTCTGCACAATGAGCCGGTACATGACAGTAGGTCAGTAAAAACCAACCTACCAATGAATTAATGTATTTGTTTTCCCATCAGGTAGCTCACTCAGGATTCAGAAAATCAGGCCTGGTGAGCAATGAGTCAGACCATCTTACCCAGATAAGAAAGCTGCCCCTCCATCTGCAGACACCTGTGTGGCAATGGGTAACGCGGACCAAAGGTGTGGTTTCATTTAACTGTGGGAAACACCAGACTCTGTCAGTCTGTTTACTTTCCCTGGCCTCATGCTCCCACAGCTTCCGAGTACTGCATTGGACTTCGAGCCAGCTGCATGAGCCACTTCAATTGAGAGCAAACAGGCCAAGCCAAGGAGTAAGAGCACCCAGCTGAGAGCCAGCAACCCACCCAGCCCTTTACTGAAACACCCACAGTGAAACTGTATGAGGTTACCATCACTGCTGCATTCCAGGAAAGATCAGTTCAAAACAGCTGCCCCAAATTAAACCCCCNAAGTGCATTCTTCTAGGACAGTGGTTTCCAATTCACAGAATGTGCATCCCCCACACTTTTAAGATGCCTGAAAACAGATGTTTGCTCCTTTCACTGAAAACCTTTGAGGTCAAAAAAAGTTGATTCTGTGAAGCAGATACAAAGCAGTGACCATCTACAATTCCTTTGTTTTGGCTGGGTGGTAGGTAGGGTGGAGAGGGTGCGTCAAGAAGCTCATGTTCTTGAAAAAGCCAACCAAAAAACAAAATCTAACAACAGTCTAACAAACTTAAGGGCAATGTGTTCAAATATATTAGGCACAAACATATGCTGCACTTAGCTGACCTTCTCCACATGGCAAGGCAACTGTTCAAACACTGTCTGAGCGTAGGGTGAAGCGCAGCAACATATTGATTTTACTTTGGCACCCCAGCTTGGTTTGATACAGTGGACACAGACTTAAAGCCAAATGAACTCATCTAATGAAACCCGATGAAAATCAATACTGCTGTCTCCCTTACCATCTGTACTATTCTTACATTAAAATCAGGTTAGCTATAGCTATTCTCTTAGTTTATCACAAGATAGACAAAAAGCTTTTTCTGAGATTTCTCAATATGTCTAAAGAATAATCAAACACACTACTGTTTTGATAGTTATCAACAGAGAATCAGAAATACTTTTCAAGACTATTCAGAGACCAGCTAATGTGAGGCCAGCGTTGCCACGCCTTCCACTTTTCTTCAGCCTCATAACTGCTCATTCTCATCCTTGTGCAAACATTTCCAGTATGGCAACACAAGCATTCATGTGGTCAGAGACAACTTGGTCAGGGTAAACTGACTAAGTGGAAAGACAGGCCAGAGCTGCCTGAAGTCAGATGACTGTTCTCTGCATAACCTCACAAGCGTTTTTTGCGGAGGACAGCTCGAGGTAACAGTACCAGTTAAATTATTCGAGAAACCATTGCCTGTAGACTACAATAAATCTAAAACCACCTTTAAAATAAGTTTCAGAACAGTAAAATGGAAATGATTCTTTAGACTATAAGGTCCAATCCTCAGCTATCAAGAGCACTATTGGCATAATTCCATTTCCAGACCTCATGGTTTGACAAATTAATCTGGTCAACTTACAACTTTAAGAGTAAAAACAGTTTGTACAAACGCTTGGTGTTTCCCACTCAGCTGAAGAAAGCTCTCTGCCTGCCTTCTTATGTGCATGGACAAGAAAGCAGAGCACTCCTCACTGAAAGCAGTCTTCCCTTTGACAGATATAACAAAGAAAAAAATACTGCAGAAAAACCAACAGTAAACCTGAGCATATCATGATGAATAAATACACCCTGCTAGCAGCTTCACTTATTACATCTAGGAATACTAACCCAGGGCTTCAAACTAGTTTTACCTGTAACACTGGAAGGCCTGGGAATCTACAAAACCACCAGGGCTCAAAGGTTACCAAACACAAGCAGGAACCAAAATACCACACTTTACCAAAGAGGTATCCCTCCAAAACACCACAAATAACTTCATTTCCTTTTGCTACAGCACTCCTAAAACAAAGCCAAGAAGAGTAATTCTGTTGCATACTTACTCCAGTAAGTATGTGCACACACTTAAGCACTCCTGCTTTTTGTGACTTCCACTCCAGTATGTGGACCAAAGCCAAAAGCATTTCAAAAAAGAGACTTTAAAAGATCTTCTTGAGTTCACACCAGGTTACAGGTGCCTGTTAATCACAACACTAACTTAAATTTCTTGGTCAATGACAAATCTCCCGCCGCCTGTGCCAGTGAGGCACATATACACATTTGTTACGTGCTGAAAAAGCATGGCACAAAAATTATTTCCTTGTAAGAAAACTGATTTCCTGTGCATTAAATATGACCCTGAGATGTTTAGGAATTAATCTGCAGTTTGGCTAAGTTAGGAAGAAAATAACTTTTCCTATGTGAAGTATGCACACAGACAATAAAATCTTGAGAAAGATTATGCAAGATTGCTTCATCTGCTGGATGCTTTTCAGACTTTTATCTGACTTTAAAAAAAGAAAAAGAGATGACAGGTTGGAGGTGGAAGATTTCGTTTGGAAACTAACCTATATAAGTGAGAAACTCAAATCAAACTAAGCTCCCAAAGTTCTCCCTACCTATATGCATTTGTCCCCTTTGATAATCTAGTTCCCTGGATTGATTAGTTCACTTCTGTGTCACTTAATTTGACAACAGGAAAAAAGACATCAAAGACAGAGTTATAGAAAAAGCAATTAGAGCCATAAAATTTTAGCTTACATTATTTTAGATTTCCTGCATTAATTCATTTTCCATTGTGTATTATTTTTAGTGTTTGGCCTATGAATTAATCTCAGCAGACCAATGTGGAATGAGGAAGGATAGTATTGAACTCCTAAGAGCATTTATATCCATACCATCCATTCTTCCAAGAATCTCCCCTGTAACTGGGGTGTGGGGGTGGGAATGAAGTCTGCCTTTCAAAACAAATCCTAATTTACAACTCACAGAAGTAAACAGGCTATGAAAATCTGCCACTAGAAAGAAGAGGGAAATTAAGTTATTTTTCTTTTCACCTTGAAATGCTTCCTAACCATTTAATTAGAACAGCCACTATTTCTTAAAACTGCATGCAGATCTACAAAAGCCTTTGCAGATGCTTAAAATCCAGAATTTATCAACAGTATAATCATACATTATGAGGCTTATTTTATTGCTTGTTTCACTGCCAGTGAATGTAATTGGCTTACAGTGCTACAATATCAACAAGGAGGGTAAGAATTAGCTGCTGGCTTCCAGAAGAAACAACAAGCCACTCTTCACAAATCTATGCAAAGTCACAAGAGCTGCAGCGGTAGGTGCTATAATGAAAAAATACACTTAGCAGTTAAAGAGATTTTAAGGTAGAAAGGTAATCTTCCAGATTACACCCTGTAGCCTAATCCTGCTATTTCCTGGATTACTTACTTGTTCACCCTAGCCTGGCATCCTAAAGCTTCATCATCCCTTCACACTACAAATTTGCTTCAGATAGAGTTCCAGTACTCTCCGCATAGCTGGACAAAAACCCAGTACTAACAAGACACTATAGCAACATAACACTCGGGGGTACCTCTCTCCCAGGTGTTAAGCACACACAAAGCACAAGTATACATTAATGTGTCTAAATAAAAACGCTAAACATGCTTCATCCTTTAGAAAGCCCACTGGTAAGTCAACTGGGATGCTGCATATTCCAAGACAAAGCTGTTGCGATCCGTCTACGCTAGGATGCCCACTACGAAGAGCAATAAATGCAGAATACCAAGTAGTGGATGAACATCAGCAGCTAAATTTAGAGAATTAACACATAATCTATTGCATACAGATTAGACTGAAACACTATCAAGACATAAGCATACGTGTACACTCAAAACTAAAAATAGCACAAATGCAGATGACCACAACCAGAAATATTTATTTTAATGAAGAGTTACTCTAGAATCCTGCTTTTTAGATTTACACATTAAAACTAATTTGGAATCCACTGAAAAAATAGATGTGGCCTTTTCAGTTCAAGACTTCAAAGGGAACTCTTGGCCCATATTTTTACCATAAGAATAACAAAAAGGCCTTCTTCTAGTCAAGGGTGATAAAAGCCTCACTTTACTTTGTCTTGTCCTTTTGCTGCCCAGTAAACGACAGAAGCCCTCTTGACAACTTTATCTTCATAGGATAATTTGCCTAAGACATAGGGAGTATCTTTTCCATTAATTCTGACAATTTTAATTTATCTGCTGAGAAGGGAACACACGGGGCCAGAAAAAATAAATATAAAAGTCTATTTATCATGGAGATTAAATGACTGCTCAAATACCTATTTTAGCGTCTCCTCTTAGTAAACAAAAGCAAAAAATAGACCCCACAACCAAAGCCATAATCAATACTTCGCCTCTCTTCATCAGAACTAGAAAATGCAGCTCCTGTGTATACAGTGGTCCAAGGGGCATGGATGCCACATGGGCTTGCACAGTCCCACTAACCGGCAAAGGGCACGGCCACTGTTCGCCTCCCTACAGGTAGGCTACACCCTTCCTACAGACCGGCAGGTAGAGCAGCTCCAAGGCATCGGACATCCCTCCCGCTGTGCACACGCCAGGGCTTTGAGCCGCCCGATTCGTTCCGAGTATGGCGAGTTATGAGCTAACGCAGCCTCTTCCAGCAAGGGCTGGAGGTGCCAGCTCCCCAACCCCAGAACCAGACTCAGCAGCGCCCGCTGCTCCTTCACTGTCTCAGCAACAGTTTGAACAAGTCACTGCAAACGCAGGCTGAAACACCCCTGCGCCCAGAGAAAACGCTGCCGAACCTGGCCGCAAACACGCAGCCCACAGGCAGAGCGTTCGCTGCAGGAGAAACCCCTCGCTGTGCGGGTACCGCAGCCCGCAGAGCGCACCATCAGGGCGCACCTGCTGCGGCGGGACCGCGATGGTCCGGCTCCCCCACCCCCCGCCTGCCTCCCCCGCTGTCTCGGCACCGCGACCCCGCACACTCACGCGGCCACGCACACCCGAGTGCCCCGCGGGGCCTCGCGCACTCACCGAGGCCGCCCCTGCCCCGTCCGGCAGCGCGGGAGCGGCGGCCCCGCCTCCGGCACCATTACGTCACCGCTCGGGCGCGCACCTGATCGCGGGCAGGTCCGGCCTTAAAGGGGCAGCGACGGGGGCCCTCGCTGTCCCCTGGGGCGAGGCCCTATCGTACCCTCTCATCGGACTCGCTCGTCCTCTGCCCCTGCTCAGTGACCCCTCCATTACGGAAATGCGGAGAGGAGTTCTTCAAATCGGGATCCACACCAGTCCCACTTGGCTGTGCAAATTACAGTAAGGTGAGGAAAAATTAAATGGAAGATAACAAGTTCTCAAAAAATACGGGCTTTCCTATTTAAGAAGCAAATCTGAAGGGAAACATGGAGGTTCTCAAAGCGTGTGACCCTTCCTATGTCTATACATAAACATGTCTCTACAGAAAACACTGCTCTGTCACACACCCCAGCAGCAACAAGCATCAATCAGCTTGGCTTCTCAACCTCAAGGAGGTTGCTGAGAGTTTTCCAGCTTTTCTATTTCTTTCACCACTACTGGCCTAAATTCACCAGTCTAGACCCACTACCAGGACTAATCACCGCACCTACCAACTTGGAGGACAACTTCACACAAACGCCTGTCTGCTCCAGTAGAACTCAGTTGTAAAACACCAGCAAATGACACACTCTAACGCTATTGCTCGCGCTTTCAGTGACAGTTCTTACTTCAAGACAGCAAGCATGTAACAGAGGAAAGGGTCATTCATTGCCAACTGATATTGAGAAGGTTTTATTTAACCTTCTACAGATATTTCCAAAGATTCTGCAGAAGTCATCCTTTTGTTTCTGTACAGCAGTTCCATCATCAATTACACTAGCACTTGTCCAGAGCAGCGCTGGTCCTCGGAGTGCAGCACTCAGAGAAGGTGAGGGACAGCATTCTGGTTTGCATATAGGAACAGGCTGAGTGAGGCATTTTAGTACCATGTACTAGTTTTAAATCTAAAATCTTGTTCCTTACCGTGTTAATAAAAAGGTACCAAAAGCAACGCATTTATTAAAGTACCTGTATTCAATTTAACTCTTATTTTCCCCTATGAAGATTGTTCCTTTTTTTCCCCCCTGTCATATTTAGGCATTCATGTCTAAAAATGGTTTCTTCAGGTTTATATCCTTTCTCCCCACCCCAAATTTTCTGAGTACTTGTAAGATACGTGCTTCTGCTTTACTGCTCTTAGCTACCCAAGATTACTGTAATAAATAATCAGGGTGAATGCGATATGGCATGTTTTATAAAATAGACTTTTGCTTTCATGCTAATCTCAAACAGTATATGGACAGAAGTTTAATGGCATTATTTAACTACTTTTTTAGAAAGGTTTTAGAGAAATCTTAAATTGATAGTGATGGTAAGCAGCAATGCTGAGTGCTTTTAAGGCTAAGGGTCTCATCCTTTCAGATTAATCTCTAGATTAACATTCACATTCAAAGATAAAGTTTCTTGCTTTTTCATCTTTCTAAGCTGAGAAATGGTGTGAAACAATCAAAACAGTTTTATCTATTCTATCATTTAAAAAGCAATCAATGTCAAAAGTTAGGTTGTCAGTTCATTCAAAACAGATTATCTTAATTACAGAAATTATTAAAACATGAAATTGAAATCCACTCAAATATACTTTTCCCTCAATAAAAATAATTTTCATCACTTTCAAACGTCACATAAAAAAAATAAATCCCTTTTTGATTGTTACCCATCCTGTTTTGGTGCCCTTTTGATCACTGAGCTCCCACCCTTACAGAGACAGCTATGCAACTTCAGTCAGAGCCTGGAAGTCGGCTCTTCACAGCTGACAGATCGACTATTGTCTGTGGCATGTTTGCAACACCACTGCTTACCCAGACTATTGTGTTGCCTTCCTGTTACCTTCCTCCAGAACCAAATATTAAATGAAACCTACATATTTACACAAATTATCATCTAACACAGCTACCCACAGCGAAGTCACAAGACAAGCACATCTAAACCCTACTTTATGTAAAGGCCACTGGATTTTTTCCAAATTTCAGTAGCCTAAATAAATCCCATGTCCTTTTGGTAGCCTAAATAAATTCAGTGAATGGATTGAGAACAGTCCTGAGGAGAAGCAGAAGCTTAACATGAGCTGACAATGCATCAGTGCAGCTGAGAAGGCCAATTGTATCCTGGGCTGTATAAAAATAAGTGTCACCATTGGGTCAAGGGAGGTGATTCTTCCCCTCTACTCTGCTCTTGTGAGACTTTACCTTCCCCCACTTTCTTCAGAACTGAAACTTTCTACTCAACCTTTAAATGTGCAGGTCACTAAATTGCAAGTTTGCATTGTAATCCTGCTCCTAACACCACCCTTCCACAAATAAAGGTTTTATTGTGTTGTAATTCTGCAAAAAGACAGACAAATACTAGGTGCTTCAAAAAGACATCCAACAGCCAAATCCAGAATTCCATGGTAAGAGGCATCCTTCCTTTTACTGAAATAAGCAAGGCAAAAATAACTCTCTTTGGTCAAGACCAAGTTAATTATCTTAATTAAATCAATCACAGAAAGTGCAACATGATGCACTGTAAACAAGACAGGTGATCTGTGCTTCCTCAGTAGAATTTTCAAGTGCAGGTATTCAATGAAAAATTAAATTTCAGGCATCCACATTCCAGCTAAGAAAAAATAAATCCATGAGATTTCTAATCTACCTACGGCTTTCAAAAACAATAGGTAAGATCCAGCATGTAATTAGCCATTGACCAGCCTCTGCTGCTGTAGATTTCATTGCTACCCAGCCACTCGGAGGAAAAGCAGCTCTACTGCTCTAAGCTGGAGGGCTAACATGAACTCAGCAATCTGCTTGGCAGCACCACAGCACTCCCACCTCCCAGGCATTTTCAAATAGATCATCTGAATTGCACCAAACACTGTATTTGTCTCATATACCTAGAAGCATCAGTACCTCTTGGATCTGGCTGATGAGGCTGCACACCTTGCAACTTCCATACTATGCTATGTCTTTATTATCCATTCCTCCAGTGGTCTCACTGTTGGATTGCATAGATGACAACTTCCTCCTTTAAATGGTGGAGGAACCAACAAGAAAAGGTGCTATGCTGAACGTTGTTCTCATCAACAGGGAAGGGCTGGTGACCAATGTGAGGCTCAGGGACAGCCTTGGCTGCAGTGACCATGAAGCAGTTGAATTTCAGATCCTCAGGGCAACCAGGAGAAAGTGTTCTAAGCTTACGTCCCTGGATTTTGGGTGTGCAGACTTTGATCGCTTCAGGGATCTCCTGGCCGAAGTATCATGGGATGAAGCCTTCGAGGGAAAAGGGGCCCAGGACAGCTGGTTAGTATTCAAGGATCACCTCCTCTGTGTCCAGGAGCAATGTACACCAACAATGAGGAAAGCAGGGAAGATCATCTAGTCCAATCACCCTGCCACAGCAGGATCACTTCACTGGGGAAGTTATGGAATCAGAATCACTCAGGGTTGGAACGGAACACCTGATCATCCAGTTCCAACCCCTCTAGATCAGGCTGGCCAGAGCCCCATCCAGCCCGGCCTTAAACACCTCCAAGGATGGGGCCCCAACCACCTTCCTGGGCAACCCATTCCAGGCTCTCAGCACTCTCACAGTGAAGAACTTCCTCCTCACATCCACTCTAAATCTACCCATCTCCAGCTTTGCTCCATTCCCCCTAGTCCTGTTGTTACCTGACATCCTNCCAGTCCTGTTGTTACCTGACATCCTAAAAAGCCCTTCCCCAGCCTTTTTGTAGGCCCCTTTCAGATCACCTCGGAGCCTCCTCTTCTCCAGACTCAACAGCCGAAATTCCCTTAGTCTATCCCCATAGGAGAGGTGCTCCAGACCTCTGATGGTCCTTGTGGCCCTCCTCTGCACACGCTCCAGCATCTCCACATCCTTCTTTCATAAAACTATCTAATACAGATGATCTGCTTTATGACATTTCTCACATAACTTTTGCCTACTCATGTCAGACTGCAATCGACACTGTTTTAAAATGACCCGTTTTTCCACATTTAAAACACTGTTTATCTCTTTTTAACTTTCAGTTCTTTTCCCTTTCAAACAAGCACCGAAACGCCTGCAGGCGAGATAGGCTACCTTGACCCCCTTCACCCATTCTTTCTGCAGCTTCTAACATTTGCCCTGCATTTGCTTTGGTTTGGCATTAGCATTCCCAAACGCTAACATAATAAATAATTAAGCTTTCATTGTTTCCCCCAGGTTAAGTCTCCTCCGCCCCATTCCCGACGGCGACGGAACAGGGAGCCTCTGGAAGCCACAGACGAACCGTCCGTCCCTTCCCCGCCACTGCCCCGGGAAGTGGGGGTGGAGGATGGGGTTAGCTCGAGGCTCCAGCCCCTGCACAGGGCTGAAAACTCTCAGCAAAAAGCACTAAATTCAACAGCTGAGCTGCAAACAGGAATAACAATACAGCCCTAGTAAATAGTGATTTCAGATCACACTGGGTAAGAGGTATTTTAGCTCCCTTAATTACTTTCCAATCTAAAGGTGCCCATTGAGGTCCAGGCATTTGGATGACTGGAAATGCCATAGGACTACTACATGGCAAAATATCTCCCTCTAGAATTGCATCGCTAATGATTTCCTGAGGAGCTTTGCAGCGGCCAGCAGGGAG
>VXBP01004238.1:0-17537 GCA_013400115.1 Rhinopomastus cyanomelas
GTGGACCACGAGATGGGTAAAGAACTGGTTTGTTGGCCGCACCCAGAGAATGGCTGTTGATAGATCCATGTCCAAGTGGAGGCCATGTCCACTTGCGGCCCAGAAGGCAAACTGGATCCTGGGCTGCATCAGGAGAAGTGTGGCCAGCAGGTCGCGGGAGGTGATTCTCCCCATCTACTATGCTCTGGTGAGACCCCAGCTGGAGTACTGCATCCAGTTCTGGAGCCCTTATTACAGGAAGGATGTATCATAGGATCACAGGATGTTAGGGGTTGGAGGGAACCAAGAGATCATCGAGTCCAACCCCCCTGCCGGAGCAGGACAAAACTACCTAACACAGATCACAGAGAACGCATCCAGGTGGGCCTTGAAAGTCCCCAGTGAAGGAGACTCCACGACCCCCCTGGGGAGTCTGTTCCAGTGCTCCATGACCCTCACAGTAAAGAAGTTCCCCCTTGTGTTGAGGCGGAACCTTCTCTGCTGCAACTTACACCCATTGCTCCCTGTCCTATCACAGGGAGTAAGTGAGGATGTGCTGGAGCCAGTGCAGAGGAATCATAGAATCATAGAATCATAACGGATTGGAAGGGACCTCGAAAGATCATCTAGTCCAATCCGCCTGCAACAGCAGGATCACCTAAACCAAGTCACACAGGAACCCATCCAGTCGGGTCTTGAATATCTCCAGTGAGGGAGACTCCACAATCCCAAGGACCTCCTCTTGGTCATCCAAGAGGAGGGCTGGAGCACCTCTCCTGTGAGTTGGGGCTGTTGAGTCTGGAGAAGAGGAGGCTCCGAGGTGACCTTATTGTGGCCTTCCACTATCTGAAGGGGGTCCACAAAAAGGCTGGGGAGGGCCTTTTTAGGATCTCAGGTAGCAACAGGACTAGGGGGAATGGAGCAAAGCTGGAAATGGGTAGATTTAGAGTGATGTGAGGAGGAAGTTCTTCACCGTGAGGGTGGTTAGCCTGGAATGAATTGCCCAGGAAGGTGGTGGAGGCCCCATCCTTGGAGGTGTTTAAGGCTGGTCTGGATGGGGCTCTGGCCAGCCTGATGTAGGGTGGGGTGTCCCTGCCCATGGTAGGTGTGTTGGAACTGGATGATCCTGTGGTCCCTTCTAACCCTGACTGACTGTATGAATTGGTCTGGGTGATCTTGCTGTGGCAGGGGGATTGAACTAGATGATCTTTCACGGTCCCGTCCAATCCCTAATTATTCTATGATTCTATGATTGTATGAAAAGCACAATGGAAACAATTGATTTGCAAAGATGTGTTTCCAAGTCTTTTACCGATTACAAAACAATAGTCCTTATTCAGCATCTATTAGTCCCATCAATTTCAGTGAACATTATACATGACAAGCTCTTCCAGTGTTGGACCATGATACCTTTGCTGCTGAGTAGCTGGATTCAGCTGTGCATTAATATCTATCCCTGCAAGGAAATGTAATCTGCTCAAGCTCTCTGTCACCTCAAACCCTACTGTAGGTCAAAACTTGCTTAATTTAACAAAAGATGTATAAGAGGGATAATCATTCTACCTTGATGTTTCAAATGTTTAACATCCCCAACTATCCATAAAACTGAACTCTAAGATGTAATCTGAACAGTGAGTCACAAGTTCCCAAAAGAGTAATTCTGACCCGCTTACCAGTATTTCGAAAGCAAGTGCTCTAAGCATAAGCCAGGTAGATATACAGCACGTAATGAGTAACATGTACCATTTTCCACTTACAAATCAGTTGCTCATAGTAGCCTTGGGGGATCAGGGACGAAGAAATTATCTGTCATTATGGTGTATCTGTATGCCCTAAATTTATGCACTTGAAGGGCATTTCAACATAGTGTACTAACATTAAAAGGCATACAACTTTGGTCACAGATACCTAGTGCCTGTTATAAGCAGATAATAGCATGTAGACAATGCATATTCGACCAGGAAAGGCTGTAAAATACTTTATTCACCTGAACTTTCCTTCCTTAACAAACCTGCTCATGTCTTAATGAACAATTATCATCTTTCAGGTCTAGCTGCAGTGGTGAGTTTTTTTAAAGCTAATACCAGAACTGCTGGAAATTACTTTTGCATGAAAAGCTTCCAATATAACTTTCAGGAGAGATACAAAATCTATGAATAAAACTGTTTTTCTCTGACTAGAGAATGTCAGCACGGTTATGTCTAGCACGGTTACCTCCAAGGTATAAAATATAACTCAGTAAAATTCTACTCAGTAAAATCAGATAATTCGTATTTGATTGATAACATGCATTATAAATTATTCATCTGGGTTAGGTTGTAGGGTTTCACTTGAGAATTAAGCAGTTAACATCATCAGAGCAAGATCTAAAGAAGAGACACAGCACAGCAAAAGTGGAGGCCACTGGCTACATTTCTGAACTCTTCTTAGGACGCCACAATATTGGTATCACTCCAGAGCTTAATTTGGGTACATTCTGAAAGTCTGGTCATCTTCAGGGAATAAACTCTCGACCATCACACTATTAAACTGTAATGCACTTGCTCTGCCTTTCTGTGTCTGATGCTTTTATTTTCTTTGAAGGAGATGTGGTTATTTAATTGGTTCAGCATAATGTATCTTAGGAATCATACACTGCCTCATTATTTGAAATCTTAGTATACATTTAATGTTGGCCATTTATTGTATTATTACCACTAATAAAACTGTAGCCTTCATTCTTGCTGTTCATAACATTTACATGAATGGCTTCACTTTATATACTGTTATTATTAAGTATTGTCAACATGACAAAAATAAACTCAGCACTAAACAAAACACAAATAGGCCAGTGTGTCCACCAGTAGTTTTGAAAGACAATATAAATTGTGTCCCCAAGACATAAGTTTGTGAAGTTCTTACTCTTTGTACACCAGTTTATTGAACATAGTATATTGTGAGCATTCAGCCATAAACACATTAATTACATCAATTTTCCCTGCTGACCAGCACCAAGAAAGAAGAAAGCATGTGTAAGTAAACTATTAGATTCTACACTTACTTTAGGAAAAGATTTTTAATTGACATTTAGTGAAGGAAACTAGGAATGAAAATGCATAGTATAAAGTTAGGGTCTGGTTTTGCTGACCGGTTTTCTCACCTTCCTCTCAAAATCTCCTGTGACTTGCATCACAAAGCATTTTATAAGTACCAGCCAGATTAAGTGTAATTTTGGTAATCCTCTATTGAAAGGTGTAATAATGAGAAAGTATGTTACATTTTCCTTGTGACAGTAAAATACAAATTTCCTTCCAGAATGCGTCACAGAGCCATACAGAAATCATTACTGCCCCTGCTACATTGCTTTGGTATCAGTGGAAACACATTCTTTTGTTCTCACTGTCTACATAAAAAAAAAAAAAGTATTACTATATAGTTAGGAAGCTAAATTTAATCCAGAAATCTTTCTTTGGGCATCTACACAGACTCTTCTACAACTTGTCTTGAATCACAAGGAACCATATAAGTGGACTTTCATGTTGATGTCATGTGCACCCACATATAAGTAAACCCAGGCTCAGGCCAGTAGTATTTTCTTATTTTTCTCTATTCCAAAAACCTCCAAACTCTCAACATTATAATACATCAAGAAACAGATTTAAAAGCTATCTTAACTGCAGTATTTTATCATAGAGTGGCCAGCTTGGAACAGGTCTCAACTTGCTAAATCTAATCTAGAAATCGTCTTCCACTATGAAAACTTTTGAAACTTTCCAAAAAATGAAGCAATGTGTGCTTCTCCAACATTGTGACCTGTGTGCAAAACTGATGTGGTACAAGAGATACCTGGGCATCTCAGTACAGAAAGAAGCACCTGCTACTCTACAATTTTTTGGCTCCCCTTCTCACTGATCTCTGTTCAATTGGAAACCCTTGTGTGGAGGCAGACTAGTCACTCTACCTTCCGTACAAGCATTTTCTGGTTTCTTGTTTGTCACTCAGCTGCAAAACCTTCCTTGTTTGCATCAGCATGAGGATGGCTTCCTAGATAGAAACAACCCACATGTGCCTATGTTGCAGGCATGTTTAGGACACGTGAGGACTAGGAATGAGGCAATGCCAGAAACACGCTCTCTTGTATCTTTTAGCAAGACCTCTGTAGTACTTGGTGCATCTTTCCCTTATGTCTTGCACATCCAAAGCTGCCCGTGACTTTTCCTGTGTGCCAAATGGGTAACAGTGATGTGAAGAGGCAGAGACCTCACTAAAGCTTAGGTAGGAACAGGTTTATCAGCATCAAAGTCGAAATAATTGTGTCTGAACAAGCACTGGTCATCCACAATTAGCAGTACAAGTTCCAAATGTCCTTTAAATGGGTCACTAACCAGAATACAAAAGACCAACTTCCTAGCACTATACCAAATTTAGTAGTTGAACTAAAGAGGTGGCACATCTACCTCCCATGGAGGGAGATCATTCAACCACATCCACAAATGGTATCACAACTGTTAACTTTTCTACTTCAAAGCTGAAAAGCTCCTTCATTCTTAACTAATCTCTCTCACCATTCCTTCTCAGGATTTAATCCTCTCAACAAGTATTTTCCTCTTTCCTTCCACTTGTTGTTGTCTAAGCTTAAAAAACTCTTCAATGTTTTTCCATAAAGAGCAAGAGAAGCCCATCCAACCCATGCTAAAATTCCCTGCTCATGCTTTAATAAAACTTAATCTTGAACACTGTTATTCGTTCCTGTACTCTTTCTTATCTGACTGCCAGGGTTAGGACACACTATACAGTGGAAATGGACAGATTTTCAGTCCATGCAACTGCTAAAAAAGTAAGTTTTATAAAACACAATTTAGCTGTACCCTAGGTTCATCTGCATGAAGGCTCATGCCATCTTCACCATCTATATTCACACACATTTTCCCCTACCCATCTGTTCCCAGTTGGCCCTCCTCCAGCAGTCATGCTAAAAGTATGACTCTGAACCTGCGAAAGCAGTGAGTAGGCACCACTGCTGTGTTCACCACCTAGCATAGAGCAAAAGACAGTTGCCCCAAGCACCTGCCAACTCTTAGTGCCTCACTGGAGGATGTCAACCAACTACACTCCAACATTTTTCCATCCTCCACATGCTCCCAGCTCTGATGCCAGATGTCTCTGCTCTATCTTGCAAACATACCCTTGGTCTAATCACTCTTTGATCACCCTAATGTCATTTGAGGATGCTTTTCTACATATCAGAAGCTAAGAGCTTTACATAGAATAAGTGTATACAATGATGGCAGGTGTCCTCAAGGGTGAGATAATCAAAACAAACATTACTCACCCACAGATACAACCAGTGGCACTATTAACAAGGAGCACTAGTTCAAAAAAAACATAATTTATACAAAAATTTCTTATCCAAGGGCCTTTGGAGTACCTGTGACAGTATGAATTTGGGGTAAGGCTTTTTTTTTTTGTGGGAGAATGTCTCATCTTTGACCTATTTTTCTCTTGCATAAGCAACACCTACAAACTGTACTATTTTATTCCTTTGCTCGCTACAGCCTTGCTCCCAGTCCCTCAAACT
Source organism: Rhinopomastus cyanomelas (assembly GCA_013400115.1). NCBI lineage: Eukaryota > Metazoa > Chordata > Aves > Bucerotiformes > Rhinopomastidae > Rhinopomastus > Rhinopomastus cyanomelas. Next base: position 5,537 of record VXBP01004238.1, read on the forward strand.
GAAAACACACATAAAGTCTCACACATACTCTACTTCTTTGTCTAACATGTATAGGTCTTTATCAATAGTGCTGAAATAGACTCTTGGAGTAAGTAAACCAAGAAGTCTGTGTCTCTACCCACACCGACTAGGGCAGCCGGAGAACCAGCTTAGCTGAAAAACTAGCTGTGACCTAGTGCATGTCTAGTTAGCAACAATCTCAGGGTGGGAGAAGAGAGTAGTCTAGTGTTTGGACAAAACCAACTGGAAGTGTGTGATGGAAACCATGGACACAAAGCAGGTCCAGGTCTGCAATATTATCTGATGCTGGATGGAGATGTCTAACTACTCCTGAGTGGTGGCCCCAGGCAAGTTGGTGGCCGATTACTAGTACTAGAAGTTTTCTGTTCTCCACACATAGCAAAAGGTCTTTGTGCTTTTCAGTATTCCAGCAAAGTGTATAGTTATCCATTAAACGTCTCGCTTACACTGGGATTTTGCCAACTACAGATTTCCTGGAATGTCAAATGCCTCCCTGTCCCAAAGAAAAGCTGCCCTTCCTAAACCTCTGTGTTTCTATTAGTTTCCTAATCCCACGTTAGTTCTCAACTACCAACTCTACTGGGCCAAGTGGACAACAGCTACTTCATACATGAATTTGTGTGGCAAGAGTTTGACTAAGTTGCGGTACTCACAGCCCTCCAAACATAGAAGGAGCATACACTGTCCAGACACCACATGCGCCAGTCTACCAGCTGCTACAGTAGAAGACATGACACAGTAATACTGTACTATGATAAAGGGCAAGTCTAAATTTTCTGCCTAGACGATGAGATTTTTGAAGAGGACACCATGCATGAAAACACCAAGTATCATGTAATGTGGTAGTGCATGTCATGCTATCTGGTCCTGTGCTGCAAAACTCAAGGAGCTTTTAAATTAAGTCCCTTGAAAGGTACAGAAAGGTTGGTGCCCAATACAGTTTTTGTGAAAAATCAACAATATAGTCACAAAATGTAAGAGGCCTGGTCTAGGGTGGAGTGTCCCAGTCTGGTGGGGGGTTGGAACTGGTTGATCAGGTGGTTCCTTCCAACCCTGATTCTGATTCCTTAACTTCTCCAGTGAAGTGATCCTGCTGTGGCAGGAGGATTGGACTAGATGATCTTTCGGGGTCCCTTCCAATCCCTAATGATTCTATGAATCTATGAACACAACAAGGTTTAAAGTGAGAAACATCAGCTTATTTATCATGAGGAATGCCATCAGGCAGGGGTATGTGCAACTCTGTTCTTAGTCTTCCATAAATACAGACATGGGCTAAGATTGCAGAAAACATTTTCCGTTGTTCAATTATCTAATCCAAACAAAAAATAATTTGATATTGAGATACCAAATATGTATCTGAATACCCCCAGAATCTGAGTTAGCTCATCACTGAATCAGATTCACACATTACAAGTGTAAAATCCTAAACTCAGCATTTTTTACATGAAATAGGAAACTCAGAAACGGAGAGTAAGATACTTAAACTATAGAAATCCAGTTAGCAAATGATCAAGCAGATCCTGGTTACCAGAGAAATGTGAACCTCTGTACCCAGGCAGAAGGGAAGTCAGGACACTGAGAGGCTGGAAAGCAGCTTTTGCAGGAAAGGATCCAAAGCTTCTTAGTGGGCAAATCGACCATGAGCCACCAGTGCACATTTGTGGCAAAGAAGGCCAACAACATTGCCAGCACATTATTGTAATTGGTCCTTCTCCTCTACACAGTACTGATGAGGCCACACCTGTAGTGCTGTATCCAGTTCTGGGCTCCTCAGTATATGAGATACGGACATACTAAACTAAGTCCTGTAAGTATCTACAAAAATGATAACAGAAAAACAGAATGGTTTAGGTTGAAAGGGAACTCAAAGACCACCTAGTTCCAAGTCCCCCGACATGAGCAGGGATACCTCTCACAGGGCCAGGTTGCTTCTTCACCTTGAAGACTTACCCTGCTTTGAGCAGGCAGACTGGACTAGATCTCAAGAAGTCACTTCTAGCAGTAAATGTTCTGTGATTCTGTAACTCTACATACAAAGACTGAATGTCTTTGGGAAAAAAAAATCCATTTCTGGGACATTAGATACATTCTGAACACAATTTTAATTAGAAATTGGTTTTGACGGCAGGGTGTTAAAGGAATAGCTACATGTATTATGCTCTTGTATTACACTATATTAATATACATATATACTATATTAGTAGGCATTAGAAATAAATACACTATACATTAGGAATAAATTCCATATAACTATTTTTAAACAAAAGAATGGGTTATCTGAGAATATAACTTGGTTGGTAGTTTAGAGATTTCAGAAAAACTCTCAGATTAGAATTGCAAAAATTCATGACTAAGGTGATGATGTATCAGTTAATCAAAACAATATTATATAACTTATAATGAGTATGTAGACACACAAGATTTAGAAGACACCAAGCAACTTGAAGCTAGTGCTGTATAGAGTACTCTTGACTAGAAAGCAAAGATCTGAAGTAAAAACACTAATCTCCATCATGCAACTGCTCAGTCATACAAAGTCACAGAATCACAAAATCATAGATAGAGGTTGTAAGTGATCTCTGGAGATCATCTAGTCCTACCCCCAGGGTAGGTTTGCCTAGGGAAGGTTGCACAGGAACATATCCAGCTACATTTTGAATATCTCCAGATAACAAGGCTCCACAACATCTCTGGTCAGCCTGTTCCAGTGCTCTGTCACTCTCATATTAGTTTTTCCTCATGCTTAGATGGAACTTCCTCTGTTCCAGTTCGTGTCCATTGCCCCTTGTTCAGTCACTGGGCATCACTGAAAAAAACCTGGTCTCCTCTTCGTAACACCTCCCTTTTGGATATTTACAAGAATTGATAAGATGTCCTAACAGTTTTCTCCAGCCTGAAATGACCCAAGTCCTTCAGCTTTTCATAATAAAATAGATGTTCCAGTCCCCTCATCATAGCCCTTCACTCTACTATCTCTGGCAGTTCCCTGCCATTTTTGAACTGCGGAACTTAGTACTGGATAAAATACTCCAGATGCTGTCTGTTGCAGTTTGAAAATTACCAGAATTTTAAGATGTGCAGATTTGTGCTTTCATGAAGAACAAAAAGTTATGTTACTCTGAGAGGACCCCTCCCCTCAGTTACCTGTCCTGGGGGGGGACACTGTCCCAAGACTTGCCCTAAGGTGTGTAGCTAGGAGTTAGCACATAAAGGAGACAGGGGTCTAGGTCCTGCCTCTTTTGCTTGAACCCACACCATTGTCTCACCAGGGTAGAGTAGATAAGGAAGAGAACGTATCTTGACTTGCTGGCCATGCTCTTCTTAATGCATCCCAAGAGAGCACTGCTGGTTACAAGGATACCTGGCTGGCTAATGGTCAACTTGTTGTCCACCAGATCTCTCAGGTCCTTCTCCATAAACAAAACCAAGATGATTTTACTGAGAACTTATTAATGTTGTGGGGTGACCCTGGACCCTTTTGACAGTCTTATGTAACTAGTTTAATATTAATTAAAGGCTGTCTTATCTAGGAGTGATCAGTTCAGGGATTCTTTACTGAGATGTAAGTGCTAACTCTCATCTTACAATGGTTGCTGAAGCCCTTTCATGTGATCCTTGAAAACCACTGGGAAAAAAAAAGCTACATTTTACACCAACAGCTTATACATTAATCCTAAATTGCTCATCTGTTGCACTGAGTACATGAGCACTTTCCCCATCCCTCACATCCAAGCACTGCTTGGTACACTGCATTACATTGCAGTAACAGAACTGGGCTAAGTAAGATTTTGAATGTGCCTGAAATCCATTGCTGTATCTGGTATCCTCATCTGAAATTTAAAAATTATTAATGTTCAAGAGAGCACTGGGCACTTTTGCAGAGGCAGGCAATTTACAATCACTGGCTGCTGTTGTAAATATCTAAAAGGCAAGTGACAGGATACATTCAATCTCCTTCTGTGAATTTGAGCCTCATTCAGTGGCAGACAGTAAGCTCACCCACTGCAAGCCAGTGGAAAGTGATCTTTGGGGTAGCTAATTCAGAGTGAGTGAGCTTCTGTCCCTGCCACTGTAGTGACCTGCGCACTATGCACATCCTGGCTTCTTTGTTTAAAACAAGGTAATGCTTGTGCAAAAAGGTGATTAAAGTGTTGTATAAAACCTACAGAAGGATATAATGCGAAAGCATTTTGCAACTGTTAACTGTATTTTTTCTTTTTCTTTCCAAGATCATGCTTGCAAACAGTAGTCAAATATTATTATAGCTGTAATTTAGGAATCTGTTAAAACAGTAACAACAAAAAGCACTACAGTAGAAAGGAAAATGTTAAAACAATTCTAGTCAATAGTGGAAGGACAAACAAAAGGTTTTACAAATAGATAAGTATCATGAGGATTTTGAGGGAGACCGTAGTCTCTTGGTGTGATGGATGGAGGCGAGTTGATGACAGATGAGGCACAGAGTGCTGCAAAGCTAAAAGATTTCTTTGTCTCAAGTATGTTCACTGGGGAGAAAGAGGGAAACATGCCAGAATCAGAGAGAAGTTTCCTGGAGGCAGAAAATGAAAAATTAATGAAACGAAGAGTGACACAAGAATAAGTAAAAAGAAATCAGTGAAAAAGAATGTATGATTCTAGTATTGGATGGCCTGTATCCCAGCATTCAGAAAAATACTGTATTTACACATTTTAACGAAGTTGGGAACTAAATTTGTTATCACCACTAGAAAAGGCAGGTGTCTTACCACACTATCTTAGTTCATTAGTGGTAAAGGGATGGATAAAAAGAGATTTCAAGATAAAAGGCTTCAGAACAGTGTGAATTAGGGTGCAAAGAGTAGGCAGCTCTGAAATAAGGCAGACTGAGCACCAGCTAAAGAAGCCAGTAATTCCACATTGCATGTCAAATTAAGGCAAAAGTTTGTAGATTAAAATTCTGTATATAGAGTAAGGTTATCAACTTCAGTTTAAAATAAGTTTTAGATCAAACTGACTTTTTTTTCTTTACACAGAAAAATATTGTATGGATATGTATGTATGCATGACTTTGTATTATTTTGTGGCACAAATGCAATTAATTTGATGTATTAGCTAGTTCCTAAATCAGGATTCACACAGCACAAACTGAAGACAGGACAAACAAACATGTGGATATTTATACCAGATTCAGAATCTTACAAACAAATACAGAAACCTTCATATTTATATGCATTACTTAAATTACTAAAGACAAGAGAACTGGGCTGAAAATTTACAGTAACTGGACATAATGGACTAGAGACTTAAGTCATTATGTTGAACTCTACATACAAAATCCATGAAGCTATCTAAAAAGAGGAGATCATTTATGATGCAAGGTTCAGGAGGAGAACAATTGAGATTACGGAACACAGCATTTTGCATTGCATTTTAACCATGATTTTGAAAATAAATGCAAATTTCTAGAACTATACAAATGACAAGTGAAACAATTTGCCAAAAAAAATTCTAAAAATAGACAAATAGTCAAATTGAATTAAACATTGAGGGCACACTCGGGCTTTCTTAAAGTTCATAGCTCAATATGCATATTTTACAAGATGAACTAGAAGCCACAGCGAGAGGCAGAACCTCCTCATACTAACCATAATACAAACTTATAAGCAGCTGCTGAACAAATTTATTTTTTACTAAAGTCAATTAAGCAATTCATGAAACTTTTATTCACTAATAAATATGGCTCACTAAAAATTCAGAGTAGAACCTTACTTCTCAAAAGATACTGTTCATTTCACAGCATGGTTTAATTCAATGCTAGCTACACCTTGAGTGAAGATGCAATAAGTTGAGATACTATAACAAAAAAAAGTCATAAAGGGAGATAAAATACTTTCCAATAGGAATAGAAGAAATTAATCATGTGTAATTAATTGGTGTCAGTAAATTCAACATTAATAATGGTTTTTAAAAAATAATATTGACCTCAATTTCTACAGAACACAACTGATAACGTTAAAATAGAAGTTACAGAAGATAGAATTAATCAATAACAGGCTGCATATTTCTAACCTGTGTAACTAATTGATTAATATTAAATAATTATTAGTCTTGTATTATGAGAAAAATCATTCTTGGAATCAAAACTAAACTTCTTCACTACTATATTGCATATTGCATCTCCACCACCAGTTTTTCATTACCACGAACAATATCCATTTTATGTTTGTTTCACCATAACCCAAACACGACACAACACTGTCACCTTCGTTGGTGTGTTTCTGCTTTGGTGAACACGGGTGGAGAAACAGATTTGCAAAGGTTTGTGATAGTCTTCATTAGGAGTTTGCTTCACAGTTTGCACTTAGCCCTGGAGAAAGCTCATTCTCTCCTACCGACGAGCAACCACATCGCTTGTAGAGTTCTTTTGTGCCAGAACTGCTCAATGTAACAGCAGAGTCAAAGTGTAAAATGAGGAAGTGTGGCACTCAGCCCTGCGTTTAAATTCACCAGGCAATCCCTCCTATTCGACAGAGACAGCCACGAGAGAAGCTGGTACTAACTGCTAAAACATGCCAGCTGTTTATTTGGCTTTCTTCCCTCACAGATTACTGAACAGCACAGACTGAAACAAAGGATTAAGAATGCTCGTGATTTCATTTTGCTAGAAATACCACAACTAGAAAGAGATACTCAGTAGTAAAAATTACTTGAAGTATGATTTTTTTTCCACCTATTTCAACTAGAACAAAGCCAAATCAGTTAACAAAAATAATGCAAGTGTATGAAAGTGTCTGGGATTTTTCATCAGAAAGAGAAAGCTTTTATAATCCATTCCTGAGCAATCATATTATTCTGTGCTACACTAACTGCAATAGAAATTTGCTATTTGAGTTCTTGGTGGTTGCTTCCAAAATGCAATTGGACAGGCTGTTAGATAATCTCAGTAAGTATCCTATTCCCACAAAAGGTTGAACCAGATAAATCTTTTAAGGTCCCTTCTAGCCTGCGCAGGGTCTATAATGATTGAGGTACTCTTTTATTTCCATTGCTTTCTGACCGGGTATCTTAATACCATTTTTGCATTTTAGCAAAATGAAAAGCAGCACACTGGAGTGATGACGCCTATCAGTGCAGACTGATTTTCTTTACCAAGTAGTGGGGAGTGTATAATTTCGTGCGCTGGACTGATCGTGAAACTTGCTGCTGCTTTAGGTAGGCAGTTAAAGCAATTGCCCATCATACAGAACTTTACTCTGATCGTCCACGTGGAAGAGGAGGCAACTGGTTTTCTGTTTTCTCATTTGTCGATACTAGCTTTATGTTGCTACCACAAGATCTGTGTGTAATGCCCAACTTTTTACAACTTTGTTTACATAGCACAAAATGTAATTTAATACAGAAATCTTAACCAAGCTTTAAATGCTTATTGAGAACCAGAACAACCCCAAAAACCTAAGCCTCACTTCCTCATAATTTGTCTTAAAAGCCAATTTAAAAAACTGAAGAAGCAGTTTAAAAGGAATGCTTCCCTCCCTGAGTAGCTCTTAGTGCCCTAAATGAGAAATATTCACAGATTTTATGTAATGGTTTGAAAGGACACCTGTAGACAAATGCTTCTCTGCAAAGAAAACACATTCCTCCCTCCTGCCCTCCCCGTGCCCTCGATGGAGGCACAGCCCCCCTACGGAAGCGCAGCCAGGGAGGAGTGGCAGCTGCCAGTGGGGAAAGAGAGGGGGTTTGGAAGGGGGAAGCTGCGGGACAGGCGGCGGGGGAGGAGCAAGTCTGCTCTCTCCGCAGCCAGTCCGCGGGTGGGCGCGGAGCGATCCGTGCTGCCCGCCCGCCGCCGGGTGTGGAGCGGGGTTCATCTCTGTCACCCGCCCGAAACAGCTGGGCGCGGAGCCGAGAGGCTGCCTGTGCTGCTGCTGGGCGCGGAAGCGACCAATCCCGCCGCTGACGGAAGCAGCTTCGGCGCTGCCTCAGTGCCACCACGAGCAGGCGGAGACGATGATGACCGCGCTGCAGAGCGGGAAGCGGACGGAGCGGCTGAAGCGAGATTCAACCCTTCCGGACGAGGCGCGAGAGCTACGTTGAACTCTGTTGGCGATAGATGACGCTGAGCCGACACCACCGCGGGCTAGCTGCTTTGAGGAGACACTGAAACTGATGGAGTAGAGACTCCTAGAACTGGAGAGCTAGGCGACAGCCTTCTGCCCCCATGCTGCGGCCCTGAAGGATGGCTCTGCCGTGGCCATGCAGTTGACGCCATTTTGACTGCTCCCCGCAGACGCCACAAGGACCGTGCGGTCGGCACCATTTTGATTTGCTGGACTGCAGGGAAAGAGGGGTGGTGTCGCAGTCTCGACTGAGAACCTGAGGAAATGTGTGAGCTAGGTGGAGAGACTCTTAGACCTTTGGCTGAAAGAGTAAGAAAAATCTGGTTTGAAGTGTTTCCAAGCAGTGGTTCCCCTTTGTGCTGCAAGGTGTCCCTTTGCCCCAGGGGATCCTGCAATGTCGAGAAAAAGTGGGGTTCGAAGTGTTCCAGGTAGTAGCTTCCCCCTTCTGCTGCCATGTGCATGTGTCTCTCCCTCAGGGGATCTTGCATAAAGCCAAAGACCACTGCAGTAGGATTTTTTTCTGTCTAGTTCTTGGAGGGCATAATGGCACTGTGACACAGGCTCTCCTTTGTTGGTTCTACCTGTTTGGGATTTGTTTTCTGTATTTCTTAGATGTAAGTTTAATAAACCTATTTGTTTTTCGATTCATTGTTTCTTTGCCTGATAAATTCTACAAAAGCTGGTAAGAACTCATTGAGTTGATGGATTTGAAACCAGGACATCTTAAACAATTGTGAGTAGAAGCTATTGCTTTTGAGTTGAAGTAGAGATGCCAGTAGAACATAGCTTTTTGTTGTCACATTGTACTTAAAGCTATTCCTTACCCACTAGTGTATGTGCATGAGAATGAGTGGTCCAAACACATTCACCTATGTGAATAGAACACTTGGAGCACTGAACAGGCTGTGCAGGGGGGTTGTATCTTCTTTGGAGACATTTAAAACCTGGCGGGATATGTTGCAGTGGGACTGGGTCTAGGTGATCCTGCTTTGGCAGGGGGATTGGACTAGATGATCTTTCTAGGTCCCTCCCAATCCCTGATGTTCTGTGATTCTGTTTGTGATGTTAGTCTTTCAATGGGCATAAATATATATGAAAATGGTACGGTAGCAAGTAATCATTGTCCACAAAAATAAAGCAAAGACCGTGTCAAGAAAGTTTTCTCACTTAACTTTGAATTATAGAACCTTTCAATTATACTGCTATTGTTTTCAGTCCTCAGCCTTTGTCCTGGTATTTGCCAAAAGCAATGCCTGTTATAGCCACTGATGTTTAATGAAAAAGGTTCTTCCACTTGTCAAAGTGGTAAAAGAGTATGTTCTAGAAATTGTACTGCTGACACATAAGCCAGCAACAGCCTGCACCAAAAATTGCACAAGTCTCATTTTTTTGTTACTGCTAGCATTCATTGACCAAATGAAGGATATCTATAATATAGATGACTTTATCAAATCTCCTCACTCTAAATGCCATTTCACAGATACATTGAGGTTGGAAAAGACCTACAAGATCATCAAGTCCAACCTTCTTGTGAAGGAGACATAGGGCACTCAGTTCAAATGTAGATACCTAAATCGTGGAAGAGGTAAACCAAGCCACATATGTCTGTTAGCACCTGTCTCAAAGGATGCTAAGGAAAATTCTGCTATTTACTTGGCTGAGGCTTTCTGTGCTTAAAATTTTTGTCTTTTCTAAATGTAATCATCTGACAGAGTTCACGACAGTTGCTACACTACACTCCTTGGACTATTTAATCTACATTTAAGCAAAATAAATATGTAATATAGTAATGTGCTTAGTTACTATTTCCCTAGTGCATGCAGAAAGTGTTCAATTTGAGCACCTTCTGTTAACCCGAAGAATATAGAAAAGTAAGGAGTTGTAATGCCATAGATTATACATACTTGATGGATCATTATACTCAGTGCTTATGTCACACGTGCAGGTTTTTATCTCAGAGTAAATCTGATCACATTGCAGACATAATATACTTTCCTTGGAAATAGGTACATAAGTGCACAGCTGGACAATCTTACCAGTAGTATATAGACAAGTGAGAAACACGAAGGAAGACACCTGCGGTAAAGGTACAGCCCATAGCAGTTAAGAGCACACTAACATCAACTTTGCTTTGACAGAAAACAGTTGGAGGTATGTCAGATTGCTGTGCCAGAGGTTGAAGTATCAGTGATGCAAGTGAATAAAGACACTTCTAGAAATCTAGGGTGGGTTGTCCCTGCCCATGGGAGGGGGGGGGGAGGTTGGAACTGGATGATCCAGTGGTTCCTTTACAACCCTGAGTGATTCTGATTCTGTAACTTCTCCAGTGAAGTGATCCTGCTGTGGCAGGGGGATTGGACTAGATGATCCTTCAGGGTCCCTTCCAATCCGTAATGATTCTATTGATATAGCAAGGCCTTGGTGTTATTCCTGTCCTATCAAACCTGAGGGTTTTTTCCCAAGTGACAAGTTTTCTTTGGTTCAAACAATGGCTTACCCCAGTCTAAATTACTGCTGGCATAGAGCAAACAAACAAGCATTTGTATTTTGTTTCTAGTACTTTGTGCCATCAAATTGGCAAGTGTTCTTCGAACCTTAACTCAGAAACCTTTTTGTTGTCTTGCCTACAGCTATATACAACTGCTTTTTCACAACTACTGACAAAAATTACTTCCAGTTTTCACCGCCCTCCAGGGTTGTGAGGTACTGAGTGGACAGCACTAGAAAATGAACCTAGGTTTACTCAGAAAGAACTGCATAGGCAACATAAGACAACCTATCCAAAATCATGTCACAGAATCACAGAATGGCTTAGGTTGGAAGGGATGTTAGAGATCATCTAGTTCTAACCCCCCTGACATGGGCAGGGACACCTCTCGCTAGACCAGGTTGCTTAGAGAACCACCCATTCACCTTGAACACTGATAGGAAAAACTGGGCAACCTATTCCAGTGTCTCACCACCCTCACAGGAAGGAATTTCTTCTTAAAATTTAATCTAAACTTATCCTCATTTAGCTTGAAACTATTAACTCATCAGCCGTCAGGTGCTCATCAGGACAGCCTCCAGAAGTATAGACAGATGCAAAGAAGGTGTTCAATATTTCTGTTTTTTCTTTATCTTCTGTCACCAGGGCATCCACCTCATTCAGCAGGGGGGCTACATTGCCTCGAGTTTTAGTTTTACTTGCAATGTATTTGAAAGAACTTTTCTGTTGTGCTTGACCTCTCTTACAAGTTTTAATTCTACGGAGGCCTTGGCTTTCTCAGTTGCATCTCTACATCCTCTGACTACAGTTTTATAATTATCCCAAGTGGCCATCCCCTCATCCATGACTTACAGATTTTGTTTTTCCTTTTGACTTTGCCAAGCAGCTCCCTGTTTAACCAAGCAGGTCTTCTGATTCCCTTTCTTGACTTCTACCTGTAGGGATGCTCTGATCTTGGGCTTCAAAGAATCATAGAATCATCATGGCTGGAAACGACCTCCAGGGTCATCAAGTCCAGCCCTTTCTCCTAGTGCCTAACCGCTAGAGCATATCCCCAAGCGCTGCATCCACCCGTTCCTTAAACACCTCCAGGGATGGTGACATCACCACCTCCCTGGGCAATCCATTCCAGCACCTAACCACCCTCTCAGTAAAGAATTTCTTTCTATCACCCAATATAAACCTTCCCTGATGCAACTTGAGGCCATTTCCCCTCGTCCTATCATCACCAATTTGAGAGAAGAGCCCAACACCAGCCTTGCTACAACCTCCTTTAAGGTAGTTGTAGAGGGCAATAAGGTCCCCTCTCGGTCTTCTCTTCTCCAGACTAAACAACCCCAGCTCCCTCAGCCTCTTCTCATAGGGCATGTCCTCCAGCCCCTTCACCAACTTAGTT